>JASDQU010242496.1:45169-77950 GCA_032191745.1 Picea mariana | reverse complement strand
TTTTTATCACCATGGGGTTAGAAAAACATTTCATCATCAAAAATCATGCATTTTTCATCGATCATCTTACATATTTTATTGAAAGGAAGCTGACTAACCTATGTCCTAACCTACTCATTTGGACCTTTAGCCCAGCTTAGGCTGTTGGACTAAGAAAATACTCTACCTAGGGGCTATTTGACCAAGATTAGACTGTTTGGTCAAATTTATTCAGTAACTAACATGATTACTTTGCTAAGATTAGACAGTTTAGCCAAGCTTATTCACTAATCCTAGATACTTAAATTTAAAATACTTGGCCATGTTTAAGCTGTATGGATCAAGTCATTGTCATTTCATGGGGCTTTTATCCATTTTCTTTTTTTTTTCTTTTTTTTGCCCTCTTTTATTTTTCTCATTTTTTCTTTTTCTTTTCTTCTTTTTCTTTTCTTCTTTTTTATTTTTTCTTTTATTTTAGAATACAACAATATCTGCTAACCAAAAACACTAAAGGAACAAAATCACAATCACCAGTTGATCCTATAAATTATATGGTTATAACAATGGCTCCACCTGGGGATGGTATCCTCCTTGTGAGATGTCAAGAATCATGTTTCTTGTTGTCTTGAAAAAACTTCCTCTAGAGTTTCTTCCGCTGTCTGACTTACTTTATTTTGAAAATTTTGATGGTATTATTCAATGTCTTAGGGCCTTCTCTGTGGGATTCAAACATCTGAACAACAACACCTACATACAAATGCCTGCAAAACAAATGATATGTACAATGGAAAAAGGATGGTGATCTCTCTATTGAGGTGGAAGATAATGCTTCAGCATCCTGCCATTTACAGCTCCCCTTGGCAGGTCTGATCCGTCAATATTATTAAGAAAGAAAACATTATTCCCTCTGTAGGCCTGAATGATGTAAGGACCCTTCCACAAACTATCGAACTTTCCATGTTTTCCTTTATCTTCATTTCTGGAGTCCCATTTCAAAACTAGATAACCTAATTCAAAATTATCTTCTTTGGTTCTCTTATCGTAAATCTTTTTAATATTTTCCTGGATCAATTGAGTTATGTTGTACACTTCTTCTCTAGATTGTTGTAATTGAATCATTTGATTTATTTTTATTTGAATATCATTAGGCTCTGCCTAAGCTTCTTGCAATAATTTCATGACTGGAAATCCCAAAGAAGGAGGAAAAATCGCCTCAGTGCCATATACTAGTTGATATGGAGACATACCAATGGATCTTTTATTACTCAGTCTATCTGCCCATAGTGCAAAAACCAATTTATTATGCCAGGACTTCTTATCTTCTTGTAATGTTTTCTTGAGGATATTCACTAGAATTTTGTTTGAGGACTCAGCTAACCCATTTCCTTGGGGATAATAGGCTGTGGAATGTCCCAAAGTAATGTGGTATTGGCTGCAAAAATCTATGAGTTTTTTGGATCTGAAAGTCGTTGCTTTGTCAGCTATAATTTTCCTGGGACATCCAAAACGAGATAAGATATTAGTTTCTAAAAATTTTATGATAACAGAGTCAGTTGCTTACCTGCATGGCACATCCTTGATCCATTTGGTGAAATAGTCTGTGGTTGTGAGGATCCACTTATGTTGGCCTGAAGAGGATGGGTGTATTTCTCCAATAAAGTCCAAACCCCATTATTGGAAAGAGGCTTCAACTGATATGGGTTTCATGGGAAGAGGCAGCAACTTCTTTTTACCTTCAAAAATCTGACATTTATGATAGGACGTAAATATGTTATGAACATCAGCAAACAATGCAGGTCAATAGAAACTAGCTCTCAAGATTTTGTTAGATGTGGTCTTCCAGCTCAGATGTCCTCCATAATCTCCTGCATGGAACTCCTGCAGAACTTTGTCAGCTTCATCTTTCAATAGGCAATTAAGCAAAATACCACCAAGATCTTTCCAATATAGATTAGCTTCTAGAATACAAAATTTTAATGCTTTTAGTTTGATAAATCTAGTTTTGGTCTTAGTTAGACCAGGAGGAGCTTGGAAGTTTTGAAGTACAAAAATGAGGTCTGCATACCAGGGAGAATTTAAAAATACCTCCTTTACCTTTGGAGTCACCTGCTCTTCCTGTTCGTCAACTTCAGCCAAGAAATTTATATCTAGAGCATTACAATTTGATTATGCCATTAGTTTAGCCAAATCATGTCCTTCGATCAGTTTAGTAGGCTTTATTTCAATGTCATATTCCAGAATGATCGCGGTCCATTTCCCTCTTTTTCCATCTGGATTATCCTGAGTCAAGATATCTTTTACCACTGCATTTGGAACATATGCAATTGTATGAGAATGGAGAATATAGACTCTGAAATCCTTTATAGCCTTTACCAGAGTGAAGGCTTGTTTCTCCGTAATATTGTAATTCAAGGCAACGTCTCTTAAATCTTTGCTGAAAAATGCTATGGGTTGCTTGTACCCTTCACTGTTTTTCTGCAAAAATATTGTTGCTATAGTGTGCTCAGAGGCAAAAGAGAAAAGATAAAAATCTTTGGAATAGTCTAGGTTGATCAGAACTGGGGCTTGGGTAAGTGCATGTTTTACCTGTTCAAAAGAATGTTTGGCTTCAGTGTTCCATTTGATTTTTGTGTCCTTTTTCAACATGTTAGTGATGTTCATGAGAAGTTCTGCTAAGTTAGGTATGAACCTTCTAAGGAAATTTATTTTCCCTATGAATTATTGCAGTTCTTTTAAGTTCCTGGGATGTTCTACCTTCTGAATGGATTCTATCCTACTGGGATCGATTCTGATTCCATCCTTGGAGATTATGTGTCCCCGTAACTTGCCTTCCTCCAATCCGAACAAAGACTTCTTTGGATTTAATGAAATCTCGAATTTTCTACATTTCTCAAATATGCGTCTGAGATGTTGCAGATGTTCTTCGTCAGAATGAGAGTATGCAGTCATATCATCTAGGTATATGACTATAAATCTTCCCAGTTCGTCCACAAAAGCAATATCCATATCCCTTTGGAAAGTAGCACCAACATTCATTAAGCCAAAAGGCATCTTCACATACATGAAGGTTCCCCAAGGTGTGGTGAATGTTGCATTTTCTTGGTCTTCTGGATGAACCAGAACTTGGTTGTAACCCGAAAAACCGTCTAATAAAGAAATTCTACTCGATCCAACTACCTTTTGCAAAATATGGTCCATTTTGGGCAATCGGTAATTATCTTTAAGAGAGACTTTGTTCAGATTTCTGAAATCTATGCAAAGTCTGATCTCACCGGTTTTCTTCCTGGTAGGGACTAGGTTAGAAACCCACTTTGAGAATCTCAAGGGAACTATAATATTAGCATCATACATCTTTTTGATTTTTTTCTCTATCAGGGGAAGTAACTTGGGATTGATTCTCCTAAGTTTATGCCTGAAAGGTTTGTGTTCTTATTTTATGGGAATCTGATGTTGTATGATACTTGTGTCATAGGATTTCAAGTCCTCATATCCCCAGGAAAAAACATCTATGTATTCCTTAAAAAGTTCAATGTATTTGATTTTTTGCTCCGATGTCAGAGATTTAGACAGTTTTATCATTTTGTGGTTTTCTTCTGTTCCTATGTTGCAATCTTCCACCTCTTTACCGCTAGCTTCAATTTTTGGTCTTTTGGCTACATCATTAAAATCAAACAAGTCTTCTAACGGAACTAAACCTCTAGGTAACACATTATTTTTCAATTGTAGAATATCTTAATCTACCTCATTTTCATTAAATTCTTCCACATCCATTTTATTTACACTATCATTCTCAAAAACAGATTTATTCACAAATTCATTATCATTTTCTAAATCTATGTTTGTACATTCAAAATCATTCTTACATTGTAGAAAATCTTCGATTTGATCGTCATTTCCAAATACTTTCCAATATCTGATGTTGTCAGGAACGGTTGGTCTTCATTTTACCTCCACTCTGTAATTGTGAGTGGGACGAAAAGGGATTTTACAGGAAGTTGTTGATGTGGTCAGCCCATCTGCGAGTATATTTTGTCCCCTAGGCATTACCTGCAAATAAATCTCAGTAAAACATTTAAGAGAATCCAAAATAGCATTCCTATAATATTTAAGTCTGGGATGTTTTGTTTCATACTCACCTTTGATTTGCTTGATAATCAATTCAGAATCACCCCTTACCATTATCTACTTGGCACCAACTTTCTTTGATAGTTTCAGGCCGAGCATCAAAGCTTCGTACTCAGCTATATTGTTAGTGCATTGGAAATTCAGTTTGTAGGAATGGTTCTCTGAATACCTTGATCTGTGATTATGTAACCAAACTCCAGCTCCAGCTCCCTCTTTGCTCACTGCACCATCGAAATCCATGCTCCAAAAATCTTCTAGCAATTCCTCACTTTCCACAATTTCGACCTCCCTCGCCTTAAAGATTTATTTATTTTCCTTTGGATCAGTTGTGTTACTTTCCAGTTGGGCAATTTGTCCTTCCAGGTCACCTTCATTATATAAGATGAAAGAATCCAGGTCGGAGTGGGCCGAGTACAGGGGGTAATTATGAGGTTTTTCTTGACTACTGACCATGTATTTCATCAAAGTTTCCCTGTAAAGTCTTCTTTGTTGTCCAAAGACTGGAACAGTAGCATAAGACATATCTAGTTGCAGAGTTCCTTTCAGCTTGGCTCCCCATGACCTTGATAGTAACATACCGTACTTTGGGGGAATGTCCGCAACTACTATATCCATTACCATACTCTTGGCCAAGATTTGGGCTAGGGTGATGCATAAGTCTTTGATTAGGCCTATACATTTAACCTTGTTGGAATCAAAAAAATGTAAATCCTTGTATGGTCTGGTGACTTCAAGTCCCAACTTTTCCATTACTGCCTTAGGCATCAGGTTGTGAGAGGCACCTGAATCCAACATAGTGTTGTGTAATATCAAGTTATGGATGTTTAGGTTGATGTAAAAAGGTGTGACAACTCCATTATCAGTCTGACCATCTACTTCAGGGCCAAAAAGGAGCTCTGGTCAGTCATCAACAAGATTTATTGTGTATGAATGACTTGCAGATCCCACATCCAATGCCTTAGTACCTATTTCAGGTTCAATGCTTAAATCTTTAATCACCTTCGACCTGTAAGCATTTTTTTTCATTAATTCTAAGAGGGGAATGGAAATTTTCAATTTAGCTAATTCCCCTTCAAGGCTGAACGCAGTTGAGACCTTACTTAAGGTCTGTACTTCAGGTTTATCTATTGGAATTATGTGGCCAGATGTCCTTGGTTGGCTTGTTTGACCAATTGATGAAACTTCAGTCTGATTTTCTCTTTGTAGAATCTTTGGAGACTTTGGTGTGGAAGCTTCAGCATTATTTCTCTCAAGGATCTTCTTGGGAGGGTTTTCTGAGGTTTTCTTAGTTTCGACTACTTTCTTTGTTTCAGTAGTATTTTTTGGAGGGTTGTCATTCATTTTCTTACTCCTTAAGTTATACTGCCTGTGTACCTCCATAATAGCATTTTAGAAATCCTTTTGTTCTATTTTATCCGCTTCCTCATTTACCTTTGTTTGTGACATAAGGAACATCTCGTGCTCTTCCTGGGTGAGGAAAATGGATTCATCATCATGAACGCCCATGAGGTTTATGTGAGTGTCATCAAATTCCTTGAGTACTTCCTCCCCAAGATCAGCGTAATTCTCCTGGAGGGGTGGTCTGATCTATTGATCTGGTCCCCTCTGTTCTCTTTGATCTCTAGGATCTCTCTGCTTGATCTGGGGTGGATTTCTTCTGAAATTTGGGTTTCGGATTGGAGGAGCAACTTGCTTATCCCTGGAGGGATTTCTTTCAGTTATAGTAAGTCTCTCCATCATTCTCTCCATCGTTCTAGCTAAAGAGTATAAGTTGGCATCTGAAGAGGATGTGGAAGGTTCCTCTTTGATTGTGACCCTCCTCTTTGTTCTCTGTCTGGCCCTTCTAGCTAGTAGATTAGCCTCCATGCTTACTGGGATTTTTTGCATGTCTTCCAAAGTAGTTGAATTTCTTTCCCTTAACTGATATGACATGTCAACGTCAAATCCATATGGAAACTTGATAAGTGCCAAACCTTGAGGGGGTTTTATATCAACAGGGATGGCATTGTAAAGATTATTGAACGTGGTGCAGTAATCCTTCACTGTTTCTCCCTGATTCCTTTTGATGTTCTCATACTCTGATAATATATGGAGTGGATTTTTCTTAACCTTCCATCTATCCAGAAAACTTCTGTGAAAAGCAGCAAGATCATTTATCGAAGCAGGACATAAGTATTTAAACCACTTTTTGATTTCTCCAATCAGGATTTGTGCAAATAATCTCATTTGTACATCAGTTTCATCCACTTCCTGCAGATCAAAGTAATCATTCATTTTGTCAACATGTTGTTGTGCATTAATAGAACCAGTATTGTTGTACTGAGGGAGTCTATTTTGATAATCTTGAGGCATGGCATGCAAAGGAGAAGCCAACACCAAGGGGGCATATCTTGCAACCATAGCTGGTGAATGAGTTGGAACAGTAACCTGTATGATTGGAGGATATGTAACAAACGCAGTGGAGGACGAAGGGCTAGGAGGTGCAGAGTGAATTGTTTGGGGTTTCACCGAGGTTGTAGCAATCGTTAAGGCAGAAAGTTCAGTCGACTGTTGGAAATGAGCCCTGTCCAAAGCTTGATCAAGATTAGCTACCAAATATTCTAATTTATTAAATTCCTGGAGAAAACGTTTATCAACGTCTGCCCTGGGTGAGATAATTTCAGGAGTCTTAGGTTGTATGATGGTTTGATCCAACACAATTTCACTTGCAAAGCTATATGATTTTGTTCTAAAAAGGATTTATTCAAAAGGGATGTTAAACTCAAGATTCTGAAGGGCAACCAGTTTCTCTGGGAGGGAAGGAGATGTGTGAAGGGGACTGTGACTTACTAAACCTTCCTTAACGATTTTTTTTTTAGTGTTTTCTCAGGATTGTCTATTGCAGTGGCAGGTTCTGGATCTGGATGAGATCTGGTAAAAATTCTTTTGGGAGCCAGAATTCTAAATTTTTATTTTATTTTCTTTTAAGAAAAACTTAAATCAATTATATACAAATCCTAACAACCTCTGAACATTATCTCTTAATATATTTAGATTTTATGACTTGTTCAGAAATAAGGTTTTCTTTGTATAGAAAAAGAGATCATAGGGTTGGAAATCTGTTCAGATTCCCCAGTGGAGTCGCCAATTATGTTATCACTCTGTAAATTCCCAAAGGTTGTATAAAGGGAAGAAAGAACTTACAAGAGGTAACCTTAACCAACCACTTCGAAACTGGGATCTAGCCCTGCCAGTTTCAGAGAGGGATATCTCTGTAAGATTTAGATTTGTTTGGATTTTTTAGGTTTTAGGCTAGTTATAAAGAATAATACTGAGTTGTTTGTGTTTTTTAAATAGATTGGTTGAATGTCATTTACGCTTCCATTGGGCTATGGGGTCTGTTTCAAAAAAAGGAGATCAAAGGATAGCCTTTAAAATATTCGTTTTATAAGGCAAGGAAATGCAATTGTTGGATCCTTTTAGAAATAAAATCATGGATTTGAAGAAAAGGTGAGATATCAGTTTAAAACAAAGAAGCAATTAAGAATTCCTTTGTTATAACATCAGAAAGAAAACATATAAATCTGTAAAAGATTAAGATCAGAGTACGCAATGGAAAATTCTGCAACTTTAACTTCTTTTAGAGATTAGATTAGAAAACAACATGATAACTGAGAAAGAAAACTTTTATGAAGACAGATAGAACTTCACCAACAATTTACACGCATGAATCCTATGAAACGTCTCCTTGTATTAATGGAATGATCTCTTTGAAAAGAATACAAATTACAACTTGCTCGGGCGTAAAAATCAACCCTCATAACTTCAAAGTTTGAAGTATTTATAATAAAGATTACAAACGATCTTGTCATCAATGATCAGGACGTGGCAGATGCTATCTTTAACTATCTAGATAACAAGATGAAAAAATATGGGAACTGATGATGATGTGTCGAATCTCTCATGTTGATTTTGGGGAATACCGTTGGTGAGTCATTCATATGACTTTGACTGCATTGGATGCTGACTTGGACAAAATATTTATCTTTATTCGATCAATTTGCACAACTCATCCCATCTCTATGTATCGGGGATGGTAACTTTCAATAGCTGGCGGTAGACTTTGTCCATCTCGGTATACTTAGCAAAAGTCGGCTTGGTGAGGAAAATGTACTTGACTTTGAGTTGTATGTTGAGGTAAGGTTGCAAAGTCTCCAAGAACGCTTTGCCTATGATGTTGCCCTGTATCCTTGAAAACTTGGAACTCTCTTTGGCCATGGTGGCAATCTTTTGCTTATAATCTGACAAAGCCATCAATTTATCATTTAGGACAAGTAAACTAGGAAGGCCCTTTTTCTGTAAGGTCTCAATCTTGCTAAAAAATCTTTGAACCCCAATGTCCATGTTCTGAGGTTTCTCCTCCAACTGGAGCATTAATCCTCTCTTGGTCAACACTCTTTTGACTTCAAGGATAGTTTTTGTCCTATCTTCAACTTTTAGGTCTTCAAGCTCTTCCTTGGTTTTTGAATTCAAAAACTTGATGATCTTGTTGGTTGTCGAGGGCATCTCACCTAGCTCTATTCTTATCCTTTCAATGGCCTGCCTACTCTTTAAAACCAGATCATGTTGCTCGAACATGATTTSCACCATGGGCCAAATTTCATTTATGGATTTCGAGATATCTGTCCATATATTTTCCTTAGCCTCTTATAATGTCTTACCTGCCACTGTTTKTTTCTGAAGCTATTGTATTTCCTGCTTGAGTTTCTCTGATACTTGTCTTTCAATATTGTATCTTGTTTGGAAAGAAGACTTGAGTTCCTGTAGACTTTCAATCTCCATTTTCAGCCTATTGATCTCTATTCCCTGCAGAGTCATTTCCTCCATGGACTTGGCTAGCTCCACAGTTTTTTCCAGTGCTGTCAATGGAGTTGTTGATAGAATTTTTGTTGTAGTGGTTGTTGGCACAGTTGTTGTACTAACTTCTGCAATGGGAACCGCACTCAATGGAATGACTTACATTCGGGTCGATTTTTCCTTCTCTTTCAATAAATTTTCCAACTCTGCCTCTGTTTCCCTAAGCTGTGCGTTCTGTTGCATGATAAGTTTCAGTAATTCTTCTTTCTCGTTTTCTACCTCAACTATTTCTTTAGCTTGTGAATCCTTTGTTGGTGGCAATTTCAGTTTTTTTCTCAAAGATGCTATATCAACATTCTTTTTCTTCAGCATTTCCTCTACTGCTTTTACATTCCAGGGATCATACCCAATCTTGAGCACCAACTCCTCTAAGGATTTTATTCTGTTATTCTTTGCAAAAGAGGATATCTTTTCCAACTTCAATTGGGTCCGGACATTGCTTAAAGACACCTGTAACTTTGTTGTTGTAGAGGAAGCATGTGCCAATGTGGATAAAA
Organism: Picea mariana; assembly: GCA_032191745.1. Lineage (NCBI taxonomy): Eukaryota > Viridiplantae > Streptophyta > Pinopsida > Pinales > Pinaceae > Picea > Picea mariana. The sequence continues at coordinate 68,453 of JASDQU010242496.1, read as the reverse complement.
CTGTTTTTCCAGTCTGTCTGTGCAAGTCCATCTGGTCAGCTGGATGGACTTGTTTGGTGTCAAAAATGATAGTTGACCTCTTGTAATCAGTGATCTCTTTGGGTTGAGACACATGTGCTTGCATAAATTCCAGATGCATTCTTCCTTTCTTTGTGTCAAAGGCTGACAACAATCGATGTTGTGCTGTGGAAGTTTGCTTCCAAAACTGAGAGTAGGTGTTGTTGGTCAACGTCTAGTTCTTTTTTTTAATCATTTCATATTTTTCAAAAATGCTCAGAGGTACAAATCCTTGTGGATTTTGGGTGGTCACAGTTATCTCTGTATGCTTCTTTGAAGAAGAAGTTGACACCACCTGTTGTCTTCTTTCAATCACTATGGCAGAGTAGGGCTCTTCCTCACCAGACATGTGAGTAGCATGAGTGGTTTTGGGTTTCTTGTTGTATACCTGAAAATATTATGTTGATACCTTAGTGATTGAAGTTGAATCATCCTTTCTTGGCCTTTTTTCCTTGCGTACTTGTAGAGTGGTATTCAGTGAAAAAGAGACTGAAGGAAATTCATGTGGCTCTGTATCTACCAGAGTGTTTGTTTCCCACTCTGTCTGGTTCACATACTTTTCAATTTCTGGTTTGAGGGTTTGAGCATAAGGTGAAAGTTTGCTCTTGGATCTCATCTCTGTAATGCTCCCATTGGGGTCATATCACCAAATGAAACTGGTGCTGAAATTCATTTCATTCAATAGTTTATCTGCCTCTTCCCCGGCAGCTCAAATGTTGCAGATAAACGGTCCTATTTTCCCTTTGATCCTCATCTGTTGTTTTTTCTTCAGAGACACAAAATGGATGTCATCTAAGTTTATCATCTGACGAATATACTTTAGTGTGAATATTCGAACAAGCACGTACTTGGGAAACTTGTATGGAGCTAGTTCACACCCATACACTCTGATTTCTAAGTGATTCTGGTATAGAAACCAGTCCCCAGTCTTTGCGAGATCCAAAAGGTGCAGAACTCTTTAGATCTCCTCATTTATCCTTAGCTCAGGTCTTCCACTAAGCATGCATACAACTGGGTGATAAAACAACTCAATGAATTGTTTAAAAGTGAACTCAGTGGAGTTTCTCCTGAGCAACGATGTCCATAAAGTGGCTGCTTGAGGTTTTCCTTCCTTGTCCATCTTCTGCATGTGAAAGGAAAATTTGTCTGCTTGATAAAACATGAACATGTAGGCCAGTATTGAAGAATACCGGAACATGCCTTCTACAGGGAAATTTTCCAGCTGGTCGTGCAGGTTCTCGGCCAAGAAACCGCTGTAATCGAAATGGGTGGCGACTTTCTCTTCAGCAGAGAAAATGGACAGGAAACCTAAGATAGGTTCATCCACCCATTCATCTGAGAAGTAACCGAGCAAGCAACACAGTGTGGAGATAATTTGGTTTCCTTTTTCAGAAAATATGGAAGAATGGTAGGGAGGATTCTTTTTAGGGATATGGGCATCTTGAGGGAGGAAAAGCTCAAAGATTTGCGCTCTTTGGGTAAATGTTAAGTTCTGATACATTTTTGTTAGAATTTCAAGTGTAAGGGGAGAACGGGGTTTGGCTCTGGATACCTACATCATTTGATCGATGGCCTCGGGTGTAATTCGGAAAAAGGTTTCTCTGGCCAAAGACACTATGGCTCTCTCATCTAGGAGGTAGTACGCTTGGCATTTGAGAGCGAATTTGGGGAAATGATAGATCTGGGGAAAAAGATACAGGGGGGGATTTGACTGCCAAAGCCCAATTTCATCGCTTTGATTGATGAAGGTGTCTTTAAACCATGACTGTAGCTCGGAAAAATCAAAATCGGACCTAGTTTCTAAAATCAAGTAGTATTTGTCTACTAACGGGATCCGGTCGAGATTGACCGGAGGTAGGAGAAAAGGGTTTTCCTCTGCATTTGACTTTTTTATTTTGGGTGCCATTGATTTCCATCGATACCTGCACACTGAACACATGTTAGTAGGTGAAAAATCTGGTTGGATGAGGTGTTGTAGAGGTGAAGGAAAATGAGTCTCTAATATGCAGAGAGTGTGAACAACGGGTATGTGGCCAGTCGTAAATGGACAACGGGTCATTTAGAGCGTGAGAGGGTAAGGTGAAGGACATCTAACATGTAAAAATGATTGACGTGTAGAAAGGCGATTGGGAGGTGAACGGAATGGATATGACCCATAACGGTTAGCTGAAGTGGACATGCTGACGGGGTGACGAAATGGGATTTGCAATGGATGTTTCAGGGTGTGACAATTCTGAATGGTGGTGGTGAGTTGGAAGAATTATAGGCAGTGGAAAGTTTGGAGTGGCGAGGTAGGATGTAACGAGATAATTCCATGTAGGGATGGGGCCCGCCAGGACACAGCTTCATTTTGGACCCCCCCTGCCTTTAAAGGTAGAAAAGATTGGGGGGTCTGGGATCAATGGTTGACCATTGATCTAAACAAAGCTAGATTAGCTGTTGATTCAAGCATTCTCCTTAAACATCATGTCAGTCCCCCCCACCGTTAAAAGTAGAACAATCAAGGGGGTCTGAAAACTCTTGTGGATCGTTGATTTGCGCACTGGCGAGATGACTGTCGATCTAAATGCACATTTTAATTACCTTTTCAGACCCCCCCCCCATTGTTAAAGGTCGAATGATTGGAGGTGTCCGGAATATTTTCAGAGCTGTCCATTTGTGCGCTGGCGGGGGAACCGTAGATCTGAGCGCACCTTTTAATTACCTTTTCGGACCACCCCCATCGTTAAAGGTCGAACGATCGGGGGGGTCCAGAGTCTTTTATGATCCGTAGATCTGGGCGCCAACAACTCAGTTGTAGATCTAGGCCCAATCTTTAATCTCCAAGGCGCAATTCAATAAATGATGCAGAACTTAGGATTAATGACTTTTTATGGGTTTTGCGCACTGCTTCTTTTTCTTTCTATCACCATGGGTTTAGAAAAACATTTCATCATCAAAAATCATGCATTTTTCATCGATCATCTTACATATTTTATTGAAAGGAAGTTGACTAACTTATGTCCTAACCTACTCATTTGCACCTTTAGCCTATCTTAGACTATTGGACTAATAAAATACTCTACCTAGGGGCTATTTGACCAAGATTACACTGTTTGGTCAAATTTATTCACTAACTAACCTGATTACTTGGCTAAGGTTAGATAGTTTAGCCAAGCTTATTCACTAATCCTAGATACTTAAATTTAAAAGACTTGGCCATGTTTAAACTGTATGGATCAAGTCATTGTCATTTCATGGGGCTTTTATCCATTTTCTTTTTTTTTTCTTTTTTTCTTTTGCCCTCTTTTATTTTTCTCATTTTTTCTTTTTCTTTTCTTTTCATTTCTTTTTATTTTCTTCTTTTTTCTTTTTTATTTTTTCTTTTTTCTTTTTCTTTTCTTCTTTTTTCTTTTATTTTAGAATACAGCAATATCTACTAGCCAAAAACACTAAAGGAACAAAATCGCAATCACCAGTTGATCCTATAAATTATAAGGTTATAACAGATAGTATGCAGTTGAGTGAACAAGCTAAATACCCATGTCTTCACACAACTTCACCAAAACATCAGCTTTAAAAGCAGCTTCATTATCAGTAACAAGCCTTTTGGGGCAGCGAAATCTAGCAAAAATATGATCATTCAAGAAATTGATGATAACATAATGAGTGGCATTCCTGGTGGGAATAGCCTCAGTCCATTTTGTAAAGTAGTCAGTTGCTACTAGGATCCACCTATGTTGGCCACTTGAATATGGATGTATCTCTCCAATGAAGTCCAACCCCCATTGTTGGAAGGGTCCAGTGACTACAATGGGTTTCAATGGAAGAGATTCCAGCTGTTTTTTTCCAGTGAACCTTTGGCACTTGTCACATGTCTTTACATAGGAACAAACATCAGAAAATAAACATGGCCAATAGTAACCATCCCTCAAAATCTTGTGGGTTGTAGTTTTCTAGTAATGATGGCCACCACAATTGTTGCTATGAAACGGATGCATAACTGGAATTGATTCTTCTTTATCAAGGCACCTCAACAACATCCCAGTGGGGTCTTTCCAATAGAGCATATTTTCATTAATACAAAACTTGATTGCCTTGAGTTTTAATGCTCTTACCTGTGTTTGATTCATCTCTAGAGGGGATGCAAGGGTCTACAAAAAATGTATTATGTTGTTGTACCATTCACAAGAAGACAAGTTTTATGAAATTGGTTGATCATGACTGTACCTTTCAACAGAAATTTCATATTGTGCATCCTATGCATTTATGCTGATAAAATTAATACCCAACACCTCACAATTCTCCTCAGAAAGAAGCTTTGCCAAAACCTGACCCTTTATCAATTTAGTTGGCTTGATGTCAATGTCAAACTCAATGAGTTTGGAAAACCACTTGGCTCTTTTGCCATCTATATCTGGTTGAATGAGTACATCTCTGACTAAACTAGATGGTACATAAGCTATAACTTTTGCATGCAAAATATAGATTCTAAAAGCCTTAAGTGATTTGATCAAAGCATAAGCTTGTTTTTCAATAGGGTCATACTTTACCTCAACATCTATTAATGTCTTGCTAAAGAAAGCCACTGGTTGTTCCTGACCTTGATAATTTCTTTGAAGTAAAACTGTTGCAATGGTGTCATTAGATGCAAATGAAAAGATATAGAAATATTTACAATAGTTGGGGTTGATCAAAGTAGGAGCTGACATAAGATATTTCTTCATAGCTTCAAAAGAATCCCTTGTTGCATCATGTCATTTAACTTATGAATATTTTCTTAGCATAACAGTGATGGGTTTAATCAATTTTGCAAAATTAGGAATAAATATCCTAATGAAGTTAATCTTTCCAAGAAATGATTGGATGTCTTTCTTAGATCTAGGAATCGATATCTTCTTAATAGCTTCTACTCTTGCAGGGTCAATCTTTACTCCTTCAGCAGTCACTATGTGTCCCAGAAGATTACCTTCTTTTAATGCAAACTGATACTTCTTTTGATTTAATGAAATCCCATACCTTATGTACTTCAAGAATGTCTTCCTCAAATGTTGCAAATGCTCTTTATGGCTGTGAGAAAACACGGTTAGATCATCCAAATATATCAACACAAACTTATCATTCTCACCTACAAAGGAAATGTCCATGGCCCTTTAAAAGGTGGCCCCAACATTCATAAGCGCAAAGGGCATCTTGGCATACATAAAAGTACCCTAAGGAGTTGTGAAGGTTGTCTTTTCTCTGTCATATGGGTGTACTGAGATTTGGTCATAGCTTGAGAACCCATCAATAAAAGACATGACACTAGCTCCAGACACTCTTTGCAAGATATGCTCCATCTTCGGCAAAGGGTAGTTGTCTTTATTAGATCACTTGTTCAAGTTCCTGAAGTCAACACACAACCTAATCTCCCCATTCTTCTTCCTAACAGGGACTAAATTAGCAACCCACTCAGAATATCTTAGTGGAATGATAATTTGAGCATTTAATATTTTTTTAATTTTTTCCATTATGGGTAGAAGAAGAGGGCTGATAGATCTCATATTTTTCTTGAATGGAGTGGCTTCTTTATTCAGAGGGATTTTATGCTCAATCACTTGAGTATCATAAGTCTTTAAGTACTATAATCCCATGCAAAATGTCTGAAAATTCTTTCATCAGGATGCCATATTCATCTCTATGTTCTGCAATCAACTGTGTGGACAGATTTATACTTTTTGGGACTTTTCATCTCCTAAGTTGTATTGAAAGATAGCAGGGTTTTCCTCTTTCTTATCAAGCTTCAAAGGCGCATCATTCTAGTCAAAAATATTCTCAAGTGGTACTAATCCTCTTGGGATTTGATTATTTGGAAGTTGAATAATATCATGGCGTCCAATTTTGTTTTTTAACTTAGGATTTTTTATTTTTTCAACATTTTCATGATCTATATGGAGGGCTGAAAACTCATCTATAACTTCCAAAAATCTGACCAATTCCTCATCATCATCAAACACTTTCCAAAATTTTACATTTTTTGGCGAGGGTTTATATTTCACTTGGATTTCATAATCTAGCTTTGCTGGCAAAGGTGGATTGAATGTACTAGCTGAAACAGCTAATGAATCAGCAAGGTTATTCATGGCTCTAGGAATATATGAAATATTGAATGCTAGAAAAGAATCAATGAGATTCCATACCTCATCTTTGTATGCCTTAAGCCTGAAATGTTTGGCTTGAAAAGTGTTCTTGATTTGTTGGATTATCAGATCAACATCTACATATACTTTCAGCCCCTGAATATTCATATCCTTAGCATCGTTCAAGCCCAAGACCAAGGCTTCATACTCTGTTATGTTATTTGTCACTTTGAAATTTAATTTGAAGGAAAAATGAATTGTTTCTTTGGAAGGTGAAACAAAAACAACCCCTGCTCCTACAGACTCTTTTGAACAAGCACCATCAAAGAACATGCTCCATATAGGAGTGCTTTCCACTTCTGAAGATTGGAAAATAGGATTTTTGAGCTGCAAAGATGATGAATGAGAATAATCAATTTGAAGTATACAAGACCCCAAACCTGTGTCAACTGAGTATATGAGATGATTAGTAGGCTCCTTCTCATCACTGGTAATATAGGCTAATTGAGCTTCCCTATATAATCTCCTTTGTTCCCCTCCAAAAACTAGGACAGTTGCATAAGAAAGGTCATTTTGCAAGGTGCCCCCTAGCCTCTTTATCCGTGCTCTAGATAAGATCATACCAAATTTGGGTGGCACATCAGCTACCACAATGTCCATTACCATGTTCCTCGTGGGTAACTGGGATAAAGAAATTGCTAAATCTTTTATCAAACTAAGGCACTTAAACTTCCTAGATTCAAATGAAAATAAATCATGATAAGACTTGGTAATATCTAAACCCAACTCATCCATAACTTCTTTTGTCATGAGGTTATGAGAAGCTCTTGTATCTAGAAGGAAATTATGTAGAATTATATCATGGATGTTCAAGGAGACATAGAAAGGTGGAGAGGTTTCCTCATGGTCTTCAACCATTGGACTAAGGACAATAGTAGGCTTATCATATTGGAGGTTTACAACATCAACAGCAGTTAGCATGGGTTTAGGCTCAAGGGATTTGAGGATGGTTTGTTTGAAGGTATCATTCTTCATTAATTCCATAAGTGGTATGGGGATTTTAACCTTCTGAATTTCTAATTCAAAGAAAAATGAGAAAGGAACTTTGTCAGGGTTTCTTACCTCTTGCACGAAAGCTTTAAGAAGTACCTTATTCTTGGTTTGAGCTTGATCTTTGCTTGGTTGTTGTTTTGTAGGGGAAACAACTTTCTTGGGAGGAGCTTGTTCATCTTTTTTTTTATTACTTTGTTTAGATATCAGATTATACCTATTATGATCATCAGCTTGACAAATATATCCCTCATTTGAGTCTTGATTAGCTTGTTGACTAATCAAAGCTTGTTCATAAGCAGACTATGTCAAGAAAGATGCATCACCTTTATCTCCCAAACAATGAATCTCATCATCTTCTTCTGGTTGATATTCCTCCATTACTGTGTTCTGAAAAGGGGCTTTGATATTCTGATCCTCATTATCATTTCTATTCCTTTGTAAAATCTAATGTTGCTCATTATTTCTTCTATAAGGATTTTGATTTCGATGAATAAAAGCATTAGGATCTCTACCTTTTGCAGGCTTCTTTTTCTCAATCTTCATCTTGGACAATTCTGAAGTCAAAGATTCAATCATCTTAGCCATCTTTTCAATGTTAGGATCAACACTTTATGAGGAGGCTTCTCCTTTTTGTTTTCTCCTATCTCATCTACCTTTCAACTTCTCTACAGCAAGCATATTAGATTCTACTTCAAGTGTTGCATCTCGCATATCAGCCAATGTAACAAACCTCATTTCTCTTAACAACAAACAAAATTTAGAATTAAAAGCATTAGCATATGTAATCTTTGCAGAGGTAGCAATAGGTTTGATTTCAACTTGGATCTTGATATACATCTGGTTAAATTTCTTGGTAAAGTCTGACACTGATTGACCACTTTCCCTTCTCAAGTTCCAAACTCTGTAATGTAGTAAAGAAAATTCTTCTTATCCCCCCATTGTTTTAGGAAAGTTTCATCAAAAACTTCAATACTTGTTATGGATCCTGGCGTTAATTCTCTAAACCAACTCCTGGCCTCTCCATCTAAGCTTTTCACAAACACTCTCATCCATACATCCTCCTATGTGATATTTAAGTTATCATCATAACTATAAAATAATTCAATATGCTCTTCAGTTGTGACCTCTTATGTCCCTGGAATTTTTGGCATATACTTTTGATAGTCTCCAGTAGGCATTGCATTAAGAGGATTTGGAAAAACTAATGGGGCATATCTAGCAACTATAATTCTTTCAATCTTAGTGAGATTTTGAGGTGTTGTTGCCATGATAACAGTAGATGTAGATGTACTGGAAGTTTGGATCACTAGGGATTGAGATGAGGCTAATATTGAGGATTAAGGTGAGGTAATGAGAGGAGAAGGTATTTATGAGTTTGTAATGGAAGAATGGAAATAAGAAGCTCTATAAAATTCATACAGGTTTTCTTCTCCTTTTATAGACAATTCATGTAAGACAAGCTCAACTGCAAGAAGATTTGTATGAATGTAGACTGAATTTGGTTCAGTTTCAAATTGAGAATATTCTATAGAGGATGAGAAAATATCTTCTCCAACAAATGGTGAACTATATTCTTGAGTAACATCAGAAGATCCTTGAACTTCTGAAACTACTTTTTCACTATCAATATTTGAGCTTATAGCTTCAACAAGTATTCGTTTTATTAGTGGATTTTCTAGAAAAGACACAAAGGGCTTTCTAGAGATACCTGAACTTGAAGATCCCTTCTGTAATGCCTTTCCTTCTTTGATGATCCTCTCAGGATCAGATACTGGATCAGTTAGTGGTTGTTGAGGATTTGCTCGAGTATGTGCCTTCTTAGGAGCCACAATGTACCAATGGAGTTTCCAAATAGAAGATTACAACCAAACTAATTATGCCCAGTCTTTGTCTATCATCAAAATTTGGGACTATGTCGTCTCCCAGGGAAGCTTGCTTCACACTTCTCTCCCTGGCAACGGCGCCAATTATCTTTATCGCTCCAGGAGTCTCTTTAGATTGTAGATCAAGAGATCCTGGTAACTTAATTAGAATGCTCAATAATGTATTGAAGATTGGATCAAAGATGAATAATTCACACACTCACTCCTTCACTCAAAGATAATTTGAATATATCTAGACAATATAAGGCCTTCAAGAGCTATTGATTAGAGGGTTTGCAAAATATAGGTGTATGGAGAATGTTAACTATGTCAACAACATCACATATATTGAAAACACATGTGAAAGGTTGAAAATAACCAACAAAATATTTGTGATCTCAGTTTACTAATACAGACATAAGATAACAGTCATCAATCATTAAGTAAACCAGGAAATGAATGTGACATTCAACTCACAAGTATAGAAAAAAGAAAGATGAATAGAAGTCTGAACAATATCAATGAAAAAGGCTTTTCATTCAGAAATATATATCAAGGTTTTACAATAAAGAGTGGATAAAAGTCTTCAATCTCGAACCCTTTACAAATATGCCTCAATAAGCTTAAATAGGTTTTACAAACTTGACTAGGATCCTCAAAATCTAGATCTGAAAGACACCTATTAGATTGAATATAAATTGATGCAAAAATATAGGATGAGATCTTATTTCTAAAGGATAGGTATCCCATCTGAATTCCAAAACTTTAGCTCCACCTGAGCCACCTCGTGGCTGTAGAATTCCTTCATTCCATCTATCTGACACCTGGAGAAATGATTCATCCATTGAAATTGAATGTTGAAAATCAGGTTAAATTTGACCAAAACTCTTACACGCAGAAGCTTAACAAGTTGGTAGCGCACTGCATGGAGAAACCGCAGTATGCACTACAAACTCCTGTAGCTGCCAGTTTTGTCAAAAATATTCAAAATTAATTGAAAAATGCTTTTGAAATTTGAGAACCTATCTCAATAAAACACATATCACTTCCATTTGTTATCCCTATTGAAACTACTCAGACTTCATCTCAATAACCATACCCATACATGTTTCTTTAGGGTAATTTCCATACTTTCATTAGGCTTCAAAACATGATAGTTCAGCATATGTCATCAGCCATAAAAAACCTTGAAACAATCTATGAATTAATCACCATGCTTGGGAGAACTAGAAGAAGAAGTTTCTTTCAAGAAGATAGCCAAATTCTTCTTTCTAAGCATGTTCTTGGCCAACCACAAGTCTTCAGCAAGATTTCTATTTTCTGCTCTCAGGCTGAGGTTTTGTTTGTAAACATTAACCAATTGCTTCCTCTGAATCATATTTTTCCTAATGTTCCTCTTCAGTTGGTTACACTCCCCTGCTAGTTCATCTATTTGGCTTGACAGTTGTCTACCAAGTGTGACATTCTCCTGATGCAGCCTCTGATTCTTCTCCTGAACTTCTTTGAGTTGTCTGTCTACATCTTTGAATAATTTAGCCCAATTATCTTTAGGTTCTTGCTCTGTCTCTGGAGATGAATCAGGTGGAGATTCACTCAATTGAACTATGGCTTCCAATGCTTCCTTTTAAATAGGGGAGACTTTAAATATTGATAACCTAGCTCTAGGTTTTACAATATCAGTGCTTGGAAGATAATCCTCTGCTAAAACAAGCTTTCTTCCGGATGACCTTCTGAGAGATGGTTTATCAACTCTAGCTTGGATATTCTGAGGATTGTCTTCAATTTCCATGGGAGGGAGATCCACAAGAGGCTCTATTTTTTCTTCAATAACTACTTCTTTAGCCTTTCCTTTCCTCTTATCTCTTTTGTAGACTTGGGCGGGTAAGGGTCTTTGAGGAATAAGGTCTTGAGGGGACTGTGGAGTTTCAGTTGCATAGGGAACAGTGGAAACAGAAGGTTGTGCTATTTCAAGTGAAGGAGCAGAGGGGGCAGAAGACTGTGGTATTTCAGATGATGGGACAGAGGAAGCAATGGGAGGTTTTGTAGTATTCTTCTTAGGGGTTTTATTTTTTGAAGGAGAAGGAGGCAAGTCAATTTGATAATTTGATACAAACAAGAAAGTGGGCCAATCCTTCCCTTCCTTCTTCAATTGTTGAATGACTATGAGATTTATTAAGGCATGATGGAAAATGGACTTTTGAAGCTTATTAGGTTTTCGTTGTGCAAAATAAATCATTCTTTGCAAGCTCATGAAAAGGAAATAAGGTAAGTCTATCTCTTTCTTACCAGTAAAATGGAGAAGAAGATTGAAATGGTATTGCAAAACCTACCTATATCTTCCTTCATATGTGAAGAATCTCTGAATGATGAAGAGAAGCTTGTCATATTCCTCTATCAGCCACTTCCTTGGCACACCCTTCACTAAATCATCTCCTCTATGCTTAGGCTTAAGCATATCTTGGCACCAGTCCTCTTTTTCTAGTCTCTTTGATTTAAACCATAATTCCCCTATCCTAGGGATCTCGGTTACCTTTGCAATCAAATCCACTGTCAAACGGATTTCCAAGGGACCAACCTTTGTCTTTCTACTCTTGTAGTTTTTCAAAAAATCTCTTGAAAACTCCAGGTGATGTCCTTCAAGTTTATCACTAAACCTCCAGCATCCCATGCATTTGAATGAGTCCACATGGTTAGGATTTTGCTCGATCAGAGTGGTCTCAATGGAATCGAATGTAACCACATATCCTGACCTCTTCCTGGGGATGGGATATTTCTTTGGGGCCATTGTTTGTATGAGCACCTGCTGTGAACAATTCTGCACAGAGATAATTAGAAGCAAAATCTAAAACAAACATCTTTGCTTGCAAACCTTGATCATTCCTTTGATGGCGAGCTGCAACTGTGGAAGAGGGCCTCAATGCTTTGATGATGGTATGAAGACTTTAAAAATATTCATGATATAATTTTTTACCTCAGAAACCTTTCAAATCAAAACAGGGTTTCCCCCCCGAGTTGGTAGCACGCCCTATGTAAAAATGATCAGTTGCACCGACAACACTGGCTGAGTTGGTAGTGCTTTAAGTACAAAAGTTGTCAAGTGCGCTACAAACTCGTCATCATTGAGGGACCTGATAGAATGAAGGTCAAATCAAGATTTGAAAAACAATGGTGACTCATTAAGGACCCAAAATCGACTCTTGTAACCCCTTACTCACTTTTAGGAAACAAATGACTTGTCTTTTGACCATATTACCTAGGAAAATGACCATGATAACCACTTAGTCATATATCAACCTCATTTGACATGACTCAAAATTGATGACTAGACTCAATGAAGGGCACACTTTATTGAATGACTCAAGAGACTAAAAACCCATTAATCATCTAAGACATAAATAAAAATGAGTTTTTATTGGGAGATAACAAAGTGGACTACTAAGAACATTGCGCAGTTGGAAAGGCTCATTAACAAATTCACGTGTGTAGTGGATTTTGGTTAGACAATATTATTGAAGGGTTTATTACTGAGATTGCAGTAGATATAGCGAAGTCATATACTATTGTAGGGAAGGAATTCTTGAAGGGACCAAGAGGGAGGTACATTAGATATTTTTACACGTCAATCAAAATCTTATTGAATGATAAAGGTGTGATGACCATGGAATCAGACAGCTAAACCACTCTCTACATGGGGGATATGGGGGAATAAATAAGGAAGATCTAAGAGATGGAGAGGGTTATGGACGGAGGCTAGAGGAAGCAAGCAATGGACCCCATCATGATGGATGAGGAGCAAACCAGGGAAATTATAAAGGAAAGAAGGATTGATGCACAACTACCAGTATAAGATCAATAAGAAAAAAAGGGCAGTAGTGGAGCAAGATGGCTTGGACAGTGATGAGGAAGAAGTAGAGGATCTTCGTGCGACAGGATAAATTGAGGAAATCCTGCGCGCCAGATATGAGAGGAAAACCATAGGTCAGGGGTCCAACGCAAAATAAGGCTCTCCATTCCATATCTAAATTAGTGTGGAACCCATAATCCCATGTGTGACTAAGACATATGAAGAAGAAAAATCGGTTGACCAGCAAGTCATTAGTGGTAGAAGGATTTTTGCAGGACGCGGGTCTAGTGGAAACTCAAGCAGAAGTATAAGTTCAACAAGTATCATTCAAGTATCTACACCGTGCAGAGTGGTAGTACAGCAAATTTCAAAATGGTAGGATAAGATCCAACTATCAGGTTACCAGAGTTTTGATGAGAAGGATTGAAGGACCCAGAAAAGAGTATGTTCATTTGCGAGAATATTTAGGCAGCTAAGCATATTAAAAATGAAGATACAAAGGTTGTGCACTTGGCAATCACATTCAAAGACCGTGCATTAGACTGGTACATGGGTCTCGCAGTAAAAAATCCAATGAGAGCACCTACAACCGTTACAGACGTGAAGAGGTAATTAATAAAATAATTTCAGAAACCAAGTTCAGAGGATCATTTCATGAATGAGATGATAGAGATTAAGCAGAAGACGAGAGAATAATTCTAGGAGGTCGACCAGAAGTTAAAAAGACTAAAAGGTAAGTTGAAATTCCTTATTATTAATATGCATCATAAAAATTTGTTTGTCAGTTCTTTATTGCCACACTTGAAGTATACTTTGAGTCAGCAAAAGTTCCAAAGTCAGGTTGAGGCCTTGCAAGCAGCCTTGCAGTTAGAGGAAAATCAATATAAGCAAACAGATCTAGTTGTGGAAGAGTTGAGAGCAGATCTGCAGAACCTAAAATTTCAATTAAACTAGAATAAAGGTAAGGATAAAAGAGAAGATGTCTGGTGCACATTATGTAGAACAGAAGGTCATCATAAGAATGAGTGTCTATTATTTGTGAAGTATATAGGAATATGGATGCCAAATCTGTTATCGTCAGGAGGATGATGGTGTGAGATATGAAAAACACATGGAAATGATCCCTATCATTGTCCCATGATGCAAAAGTACCAGACAATATCGAAGACTACATTTTATAACTTTTGCAGGTCAGTTGAACACGAAGACAAGGACTGCAGAACCTTGGAGATAATGAAGGAGAGGACATCATATGCATATAGGGTGCGGGCTGAATTAATGACAACACAACTTGTGCAACAACCACAGTACAATATCGTGCAACAGTTTCAAGCACAACCACAGTATAATAACGCACAACAATTTGTAGCATCATCGTAGTATAACAATGCACAACAGTGCACAACACCGCCATAGTGCAATAATGTGCAACCGTAGAAAATCAAAGACCACAATATAATTGTAATATTCCAGATATAAAAAGTATGCAGAACAGAAATAAATAGCTAGAAATGGTAGATGAAAAACAATATAACCATAACAACACCATGATAATACCAAAATAATAACAAAATAACACTAGAAATAGCACTTTGATTACCGAGAGCAATGTTCACTTGCCTCTTCGAGGGGGAAACCTCCAACAGAGTAGAGCTCTATTACAATAATATCCAAGACAAAAGTTCTCATACCCTCGACTCCTATTTATACTAAATATGTCTATTAAAAGAACCATCTAGAGGAAGATCCTTCTAGAAGAGGAAGCTTCTATTAGGTCTTCTTACAATAGACTTATTCTTCCTTATTGATAGGCCTTATTAATATTTACCTTTATTACATGGAAATATATTATTCTACCTACATGAGGGGTTAGGTCCCTAACATGTCCTCCCCCTTAAAAACATCCTTGTCCTCAAGGCTTAAGAAGGGGAAATTGTTGCAGAATGGTAGTTGGTTCCCAAGTGGCATATGTTGGAGTTGTATCTTTCCACTAGACTAACACTTCCTTGATGGTTCGTTTACACAGTCGATGCTCACGCTAGTCCAAAAATGTTTGTAGTTGTAGCCAAATGGAGCCTTCTTCGTCCAACTCATGAAGGTTGGTTTGAGTTTAGCACTTAGTTCCAATCACCTTCTTTAAGTAGGAAACATGAAAAACATGATGGAGCTTAGACTGACTGGGAAAAGCTAACTAATAGGCCACCTGTCCCACGTGCTTGAGAACGGTATAAGGACCATAAAATTTGGGCGCCAGTTTCTGGAAATAGTAATCCTTGAGGGAATTTTACTTGTAAGGTTGCAGTCGAAGAAACACATGATCCCCTTCTACGAATTGACATTTAGAGCGACCTTGATCTACTTGTTGTTTCATGTGATTCTGGGCCATGACCAAATTCTCTTTGAGGGTATGGAGAATAGCCTCTCAAACTGTAAGCATTTGGTCAACCACCTGGACCTTCGAGACACCTGGAAAATATGAGAGGATTGAAGGTGGATTTTGTCCATATATCACTTCAAAAGGAGTCATGCACGTAGTTGTATGGTACGAAGTGTTGTGCCACCATTAAGCTAGTGGTAACCATTGAGCCCATTGTTTTTTCCTTTCCGACGCAAAACACCTCAAATATGTTTCCAAACATTTGTTGAAAACTTCAGTTTGACCATCAGTCTAGGGATGTTAAGCTGTGTTGAGATGCAATTGGGTGCCTTGTAGCTTGAACAGTTCTTGCCAAAAAGTGTTGGTAAAAGTTGGGTCGTGATCAGAAACAATAGAATGTGGCATTCCATGAAGCTTGAAGACCTGATCCATGAAAAGTTGAACCACAGTAGATGTTGTAAATGGGTGTTGAATAACACAAAAATGAGCATACTTGGAAAGATGATCAACTACCACCATGATGACTAATTTATTTCATGATTTAGGTAAGCCTACAATAAAATCCATAGAGATATCCCGCAAAATAGCAGGTGGAATCGGAAGTGGTTGTAGTGTGCCAGGAGATTTGACAGTTTCACCCTTGTTGCATTGACACACATCACATTCAGCCACAAAATTACGAATATCTTGTTTCATACCCTCCCAGAAAAAAAGAACGTTTGACCCAGTCATAGGTTTTGGTAAACCCGTAGTGCCCAATTGTGGGTGTAGCATGAAGTTCAGAAAGTTCCATGGATTTAATTTTTGACCTTTTACTTAAATACAAATGGCCTTTGTATTGAAGCTCATCATTGAGCCAAGAGTACCCTGGGGAAACTGGAGAATTGGAATGCAATTGTTGTATCAAATGAAAACTTTTGGGATCGTGCAACCATTCGAGGCAAACAGCTTGGAGACAATCTGGTACAATGAAAGAAAGAGAAAAAAGAGACCCTTCATCTTCATATTTTCTGGAAAGTGCATCAGCAACCACATTGTCTTTTCCTTTTTTGTAAATGATCTCATAATCATATCCAAATATATTAGTCACCCATTTTTGTTGCTCGGGGGAGGAAAGGCGTTGTTCCAGAAAATACTTGAGGCTTTGATGATCTGTCTTAATTTGGAAGCATTTCACCAATAGATAAGGTGGCCAAATATCCATGGCATGCAGAATAGCCAACATTTCCTTTTCATAGATTGATTTGCACAAATTTCTCTCAAACAATTGTTTGCTGGTAAAGGCCAAAGTTCAACCCTCTTGCATAAGGACAGTGCCAATTCCTTTTCCGGAAGCATCACATTCCAGGACAAAGGTATTTGTGAAATCAGGAAGGGCGAGGACTAGAGTGGTGCACATGGCATTATTCAAGGTTTGAAAATCATGAGCAGTTGTTGGAGTCCAAGTGAAAGAATTCTTTTTAAGGATTGTAGTGAGAGGTGTCGCAATCTTTCCATAATTCTTAACAAACTTGCAATAATAACCTATTAAACCTAGAAATCCCTGTAATCTTTTGAGATTCTTTGGGTGAGGCCAATATTTCATAGCTTCAACCTTTTTAGGATCCACCTTGACGTCGTCCTTGCCAACAAGATGACCCAAGTACTCTACTTCTAAGGCACCAAAATAACATTTAGATTGTTTGAGGAAAATTTGGTATTGAGAGAGTATATGGAGAACTCGATCCACATGACCAAGATGGTTTGTCCAGTTTTTTCTATAGATGAGGATATCATCAAAGAAAACTAACACAAAATGACAGAGAAAAGGATGGAAGACATGATTCATAAGGCTTTGGAAAGTGGAGGGATAATTACACAAGCCAAAGGGCATGACCAAAAACTCATAGTGACCCTCATGAGTTCTAAAGGAAGTCTTAGGAATGTCTACCTATTTCATATTGATATGGTGGTAGCCCGAACGAAGATCAAGTTTAGTAAAGAACTGGGCACCACTCAATTCATCCAAGAGGTCATCAATGACAGGAATGAGAAATTTGTCTTTAATGGTGAGTTTGTTGAGGGCGTAGAAGTCAAGACACATGCACCAAGAACCTTCTTTCTTAAGGACCATGACCACAGGAGAAGAGTAGGGGCTCATACTAGGGCGGATAACACCTGCGTTGAGTAGTTCTTGAACCATTTTCTCAATTTCATTTTTTGGGGAAAATGGGTGACGATAGGGATGGATATTGGGAGGAAGGTTTCCTGGGACAAGGGGAATGGAATGATCATGAACACCATGGGAAGGAGGGATTCCCTGGGAGTGGAAAAAACCACTTGATGTTTAGAGAGGATGGGTTGGAGGTCCTCCGGCACAGAGGGTGTCTCGGTGGCTTGTATGGCATGGAGTTGGGAAATAATGCCAGAATGACCTTTTTTGAGAATATTTTCCATGTGATGTGAACTAATGATCTCCGGGGAACTGGTGGTGATGCCTTGGAACTTATATTGTTGGCCCTCCTGGTCGAATTGCATGGTTAATTCCTTAAAATCCATGAGAATGGGGCCTAAATTCCTTAGCCATTCTACACCCAACACAATGTCACAACTTCCCATGTCGATAGAAAGCATATGAGATTTCAGATTGTAGTCACCAATTTGGAGACGCACATTTTCACAACGCCCACTACATTTCATGGACCCACCATTGGCAATCATGATTTGGAAATTATTGACTGAACACATATAGAAATTAGTTTCTTGGGCAATGTGGCGATGAATAAAATTATGGGTGCTTCCACTATCAACAAGAATGATGACCTTCCTATGCTTGATGTAACCAATTAGCTTGAGGGTTTGGGGAGCAGAGAAGCCAATGAGAGCATTTAGGGAAATGACAGGTTCTACTTTAGGAGGGTCTGAGGGAGGGGTTATGCCAGTTGGTTCAGGTGACACGGACACAAAAGGAGCCTCAACATAATCTTCTGAAATATCCTCTGAGATGGCCATAAAAAGATTTTGTTCCTTACACTTGTGTCCCGGAAAATATTTTTCATCGCAATTATAACAAAGGCCTTTGAGTTGACGTTCATCCATTTCAGTCCTGGTCAATTTCTGGATCTTTAGTGGAGTAGAAGGAGGAGTGGGAGTTACTGGTTTAGTGCGAGGAATAAAGGAGGGTTTGCGGTTTTGAGAAGAGACAACATGTTGTTCTTCCTTAGATATTTTAGTAGCATCCACCCAAATCTGAGGCCGAGCCATGAGTACATGAGCACAAATCTCATCCTTGAGGCCATTGATAAAACATTCTCGGAAAAAAGCATCAGACATGCCCTCTATATGAAAAACCAGTCGCTCAAAAGCAGTTATAAAGTCTTCCATTGTGCAAGATTGTTTCAACTTTGTCAAACGACCTAAATGGTTGGTGTCAGTGTCAAAGAGTTCATAAATCTCTGCCACAAAGTGTGTCCGAGCTACATACGCTTGGCGGGAATTTTTTCTCCATTGCCACCATTGCCAATGTTCTTGATCTAGATGGAGAACACCATACCGTAGTTTGGAAAACTCAATCGTAATGCCATACAAAGAGAAATAATGTTCCATTTGAGATACCCATCCATTAGGATCTGATCCATCAAATTTTGTCACATCCACACGCGGAAGGTGTAGGTCATGTTGAAAGTGATAGGGCTGAAAATTCTAGGAATGAGAGGAAGTTTCACCTTCGGTATGCAAAGTTGGGTCAGATAAGGGAAGATCTGCAGGGATATGCATCTTGGCATAGATCGTCATAGTGACAAATTCAAGTTGGGTAGTAGTGTCTTGTTTGAGCTCTTGTTTGACTTCCTTGATTGAGGAAGCGACTGAAGCCACGATGGAGGAATGCATTTTTTGATTAATGGAGAGAATATTAGCACTGAGTTGTTGCACTTCTTGTTGGGTTTATGTGAAATTAGAGTGCAAGGTATTGAAGCGAGCTTCCAATTCTTGGCTATGGGTATGGGCCATGATGACGAGGGAACATGAAAAGGGGTGAGTGTGACCACACAAAAAATGGGTTATGGGTGAAGTGTATCACAACGATCAGGGCGACGAGTTGAATCCAATGGGTAAAGCCCAAATAAGGGTGTTGGAAGGGGGTTGGGTCCACAAAAAAAAAAAAATGTTGAAAAATGAGAGGTATGACTGCGATCAGGGTGAAGAGAGAAATGCAACGGAATAGGTATCAAATAATGGTGCTGACAGGATCCTTTTTTTTTTTTTTACTCCTGCGGAGTTATACTCGATCTGAAGAATACTACAGTGATGAAATGTCCAAATGCTTAACAGGAAGAAATGTGTAGTAATTTTGCAACTCGAATGCAGGAGACAAAGTTGCGCTGCAATAGATCTTGTATGTTATGTTTTCATTTCTTTCCCAAGGGTTAGGCATTCAAGGCTTTGCCCTATGCTATAGCTCTTTGATATACATGCGGGGTCCAACAGTAGTACTCGGCCCAATATCTCAGGGCACCAACTAAGGAGGCTAGACCGTACCCTTAGCCATACTACACGACTACCCAAGTACTAGAGAGTATCTTCCCGAGTGTTGTTCTCGGTGACACTATAGCATTCAGGTGGCCGATCGATTTATCTACGGAGGGCTTTAGGAGATCTAGGCTGATTTGTATACAGGTTTTGTCTCATGCACTATCACTCGAAGGGGTACCAACAAAGGTTACAAGGGTGGCCAACAGATGTGCGCTTAAGTACCACTTGTATTTCTTGCGTGTATGAATCCCCCACCTCGGTTTTATGTACGTAACGACAGATCTTTGTAGCTTAAAGACATTGGAATACGTCTCTACCCTAAAAAAATTTAACCCACAATTTTATGTCAAGGAAGGTGCTTTGATACCACTTGTAATATTCTTGATATAAAAAGTATAAAGAACAAAAATAAATATCTAGAAATGGCATATGAACAATAATATAACCAGAGAAACACCATGATAATACCAAAATGATAACAAAATAACACCAGAAATAGAACTTTGATTACCAAGAGCAATGTTCACTTACCTCTTCGAGGGGGAAACCTCCAGCAAAGCAGAGCTCTATTACAATAATATCCAAGACAAAAGTTCTCATACCCTCGACTCCTATTTATACTAAATATGTCTATCAAAAGAACCATCTAGAGGAAGATCCTTCTAGAAGAGGAAGCTTCTATTAGGTCTTCTTACATTGGACTTATTCTTCCTTATTGCTAGGCCTTATTAATATTGACCTTTATTACATGGAAATATATTATTCTACCTACACGAGGGGTTAGGTCCCTAACAATATTACATCGTGCGGAGATCATTATGGTAACAGAGGAGGCTATAGAGGAGGTGGTTTTGGAGGAAGAGGTTTTGGAGGGGGAAGAGGACCAGTAGTGTGTCATAATTTTAAAAAACCAGGACACTATGAAAGAGATTGTCCACAACCACTCGCGACATGTATGTATTGTCGTACAATAAACCATGAGATAGAAGACTTCCTGACACTGTTGACAAAGATACAGGACAAGAGAAACAAGAATAATCAGAATGTCCAATGGATTATTGTATAAAACAAAGAAGAGGATGGGAAGAAGATAAACATAGTTGCCAGAGGTGGATCCAAGACAAGAGGAGATGCAGCAAAAAAGGATCGGGATCAGTACCAATGGGTCAAGAAGAATACATAGCCTGAACAGAAGTTTGATGCGCACAAAAAGAAGGAGACCTTCAAAGAGGCTAGACAAGAGATTTTGAAGGAGAATATTGCATCTACTTCGGGAAAAAAGTCAAGAGGTTAAGTACCATTGTTTGGAATGCCTCCCTTATTTGATCAAACCAACAAGGAGCAACCTTCAGAGCAAGTAAGTAACTTAAGAAATTTGTTGGGGTCTTGTGTAAAATTGTTGAGCGGTAAAAAAAATTTACAAGTATTGTAGAGTCTGTTAGAAAAGTGTAATTCTAGGGAAGAAGGGGTAAAGACACTGAATCAATTCCATAAGAAGAAATATGGGGGATATCATACTAGACATAGGGTCTGAAGTCAATTTTCTGCAAAAAAAGACATGGGAAGCTATGGGGGAGCCTATATTGGGGTATTCACCTATTATTTGAATATAGAAAATTAGCATAGAAAGGGATACCAGTAGATTTAGATGGTGTGTGTAGCATGGCAGAATTTGAAGTCATTGACATAGTAGATAATACTTCACCATATCCAACATTGTTGGGTCTGGATTGGGATTTTGATAACTATGCTATTATTAACTTGAAGACCATGAAGATGATATTCAAATCAGGGGAGTAAAGAGTCATTACTCCATTGGATCTCTCAGAAGGAGGAAGGTATGTGGAACCTGCGACAGAAAATTTTATTACAGAAGATGTAAATCAGTTTTACAGAACTACCATGTGAGACGAGGATTATATCAACCCAACTGCAGATGGACTGTTGATTTGGAGGAGTATTAGTTCTTGTGCTTGAGAATCTGACACGGGACTGGAAAACTGGAAGAAGTGATTACATGAATTATCTACCCGAAGATGTGCCAGAATGACGCGCACGTTGAGATGGGTTGGTACATAGGTAAGGGAACCTCCTATTTTTTATGGTTTGAATGAATTAGAAGAATTTATAATGAATTTTGAATTAGAAGTAGTATGTTAAGCCCTAATATTGGCTCATTACCCCTTAAATGGGGCATATTAGATTAGTAATGTTATTTTAATTATGTCGTCTTTAGGCCATTAGTTGTAATTATACCTCCTAGTCTCCTATATATACCAAGGAGACATTTTCATTTTGAATCATCTTGTACTTGAAAATTTAAGTGGGGTAAAAGGAGGTTGCCCCCTCGAAAAGGCTTATTATCTGAAATTATCTCTTTTTCAAGGTGTTGAGTACTTTTCCTGAGGTTTTTCTATGCTATATTGATGTTTGGTTCTTAACATATGGTATCAGAGCTCAAGGTCTTGGGGTTTCGCTGCTACATCTGAGATACTATGGAATTTTCGCTATAACTTTTTTTCTACAACATTTCAGAAGGAACGGCTTAGAGGATATTTAGTAGACGGATCAAGGTAAGTTTGGTTCAAAATTCAGCTCCTAAGGCCTTATACTTTTGGAGATACGGCCTGTACAAGATAGGGTTCTGGAATCATCCTGAAATGAGTCATTACGGAATTTTCACTATAAAAAAAATTTTGTAATGTTTCAGACCTTGAACTCTGGAGGAAATTTATAGAAATTAGTAAGGTATTTGTGGTAAAATTTTTAGCTTCTGGATCATCTTAAATTTGTAGATACACCTTGTGTAAGATAGGGTATCTGACTAGTCCTATTGACTAGTCTCAAGAAGGTGTTCCAGGTAAAACAATCATAACTTCTTGATAGAGTATCCAAATTGAGTGGGACTAGTTTCAGTGGATCGTGAACAGTCTGTAGTATTTTGGGTGCAAGTTTCAGAATTTGATATCAATTATTTTGTGTAGGGAATGCTATACAAGTGAGATCTCTTGGAAAGTCCAAAAATCGGCAAGTTGGGAGGAAGTTACCATAAATTCCACTTGGCACATCCAATTTTGATCAGACCTATGGCATTGCAGAGAAGAAATATCAAAGAACTACCTAAAAGAAATTTTCATACCCAGAAGGGCTGAAACTTGGGAGATAGAACAGAATAAATATTGTCTAGCAGAATTGCCTCAAAATCAAGATTCAAAAGTGATACTTGGCCAACATGCCACCGAAAAAGGGACCTTCTACACCAAATAAGCCTCCAGAAAATCCTAATTGGACTCTTGATGAAGGTGAAGAAATTTGTAGGGACATAAATGAATTACAAAACAAGATGGATTCAATGGAAGCTAAGTTGGATACTAAGATAGATGGTTTAAAAGGGGAGATCATGGAAGTATTGAAAAATTTCGTAACAGAGAAGACACCTGAAAGTGAAAATTCATCCCATGAAATTCATGATGAGGACACA
>JASDQU010242496.1:31603-43931 GCA_032191745.1 Picea mariana | reverse complement strand
CATATTATATTAGTAATGTTATTTTATTTATGTCGGCTTTAGGCCATTAGTTGTAATTATACCTCCTAGTCTCCTATATATAACAAGGAGACATTTTCATTTTGAATCATCTTGTACTTGAACATTTAAGTGGGGTAAAAGGAGGTTGCCACCTCGAAGAGGCTTATTATCTGAAATTATCTCTTTTTCAAGGCGTTGAGTACTTTTCCTAAGGTTTTTCTATGCTATATTGATGTTTGGTTCTTAACATAATAGAAAATCAAATATTGTCACTATTACATTTTTTTTGAAAGATACACCTTCCCATTGGTGGGGAACACATAAGGAGAAGATTAATAATTGGTTTCAGTGCAAAATTTTACTGTGCATTAGATTTGGCACAAAGAAAAAGAACATATTTTTGGAGAAATATGACATATTTGGACAACCCAGAGAACATGTGGATAGGTGCTTAGTTCAATGGAGATTAGTACCACCAAAAGAATGGCCACACAATTTTATTCACATATTAGAAGGCATTCCAAAGAATTGGTACACAGAATAGGAATAATGCAGGGAAACTGCAAATTGGGAAGAAATGCAACACAATTTTGTGATTACATTTTCCTTTGAATATGAGAGCCCAGAAATAGATACAACATTGAAGGTGGTAAGAGACGAGATTTTTGAAGAACCAGAAGTGGAGGTTGTGATAGCATATCAGAAGAAACAGACAATTGGATAGTTGCTACATTGTTATCATGTCACAGAAGAAGAAGATCCAGCAGAAGTAAACCCGCACAATATCCAGATCCCGGAAGTTGAAGGTGAGAGGGAAGTAGAAGGTCCAAAGCTATATTCAAAAGATTATGATGCACCATTAAATATCAAGAAGGTAAATATTGGAACTACAAAAAACCCAAAGATTGAAAGCATTGGAGATTATTGGACAATCATACAATAAAAAGAATCACAGATTTATTGCGTGAGTATAGTGATTTGTTTCCAGCTACATTTTCAGAGATGAAGGGATTAGTAGGAGAAATTGGAGAGATGAAGATCCCTTTGAAACCTGATGTGTGACCTATAAGACAGAGACCTTACATGTTAAATCCAATGTATAAGCAGAAAGTGAAGGCAGAAATTGACAAGATGTTAGAGGTCGGTGTCATAGAACCTATGTTAGAATCAGAATGGATCAGTCCTATGGTGGTGCAAGAAAAGAAGGGGGAATGAGGATCTATGTAGATCTGAGAAAATTGAATGATTCTTGTTTTCATTATCCTTTCCCTACCCCATTTACAAATGAAGTATTGGATAATGTAGGAGGGAAAGAAGCCTATTCATTTACAAATGGGTTTTCAAAATATCATCAGATCAGGATAGCATGAGAAGATAGACATAAGACAACATTTGCTACAAAATGGGGATCATTTCAATATACAGTGATACCATTTGAGTTGAATAATGCACCTGTAATTTTTTCAAGGGTAGTAGTAGCAGCCTTTAAGGACTTTATTAATAATTTTTTATAACTTTACTTGGATGATTGGACAGTGTTTAGTTTATTTAAGGATCATGTTGAAGTGTTAAGACTAATGTTAGACAGATGTAGACAATGTCATATTTCATTGAATATTAAGAAATGTATTCTCAGCACACCTTTTGTTATTTTGTTAGGGCATGTGGTGTGTAAATAGGGTCTACTGGTTGATCCTGCCAAAATTGTCATAGTGAACTTACCACCACCTAAGTCAGTGCACCAATTGAAGAGTATACTTGGTCATACATTATACTACAAGAAACTCATAAGGATGCACAGATTACTAAACCAATGGAGAAATTGTTGAAGAAGGATACAAAATATTAGTGGAATGATGAGTGTCAGGAGAGTTTGGATATTCTAAAGGAAAATATGGTAGCTGCGCCAATTTGAGTATTTCCATATTGGTCAAAAGAATTTCATGAGCATGTGGATGCATCTGCAATAACTCTAGGAGAATATTGACACAACCAGGAGAAGGTGATATAGATCACCCTATAGTATTTGCAAGTAGGAACCTTTCAGACTCAGAACAAAACTATAATACAACAAAAAGGGAAGGATTGGCCATGGTATATGCTTTGCGGAAATTCAAACATTATTTTTTAGCACAACATTTCAAGATGTTTACAGATCATTATGCTCTTAGATATTTAGTCAGTAAGCCAATGTTGGGGGAAATAATATGCATATGGATACTATTGTTTCAGGAGTTTGATTTTTAAGTTGTGTTGAATCCTGGAAGATTGAACACGGAACCAGATCACCTGTCCAGGATAACCAATGGAGAGGAACCAAGCAGCTTGGAGGATAAATTCCTAGATGCATAATTGTTTTTAGTGCAGATAGTTGATGAGTATTTTGCTGACATTATTGAGTTTTTGAGTACATGATTTTCTCCAAAGGAATTTAATACTACACAGAAGAAAAATATGGTGGTCAGAGATGCAGACTACCAATTGATTGCATGTCACTTGTACAAACTTGGTGCAGACAACATTTTGAGGAGATGTGTTACGGAGCATGAAAGGCCTATCATTTTGGCAGAAGCACATGAAGGAATAGTTGGAGGACATTACGCAGAGAAAGGTATTGCGCATAGGATTATGGTGGCCAACAGTACACAAGGATGAAAAGGAGTACTGTCATAATTGTGATGTCTGTCCGAGGGTTGGAAAGCCATCCAGGAGGGATGATATGCCATTGAGACCTCAAGTAACTTTGCAAGTGTTTGATAAGTGGGCAATATACTTTGTAGGTCCAATTAATCTACCAACAAGAAGATCAGGGGATAGATATATTATTACAACAACAGAATACTTAACCACATGGGTTGAGGCAACAACAATGAAGGATTGC
Source organism: Picea mariana (assembly GCA_032191745.1). NCBI lineage: Eukaryota > Viridiplantae > Streptophyta > Pinopsida > Pinales > Pinaceae > Picea > Picea mariana. The sequence goes on along the minus strand of JASDQU010242496.1, from coordinate 41,050 downwards.
AGTGCAAAAACTATAGTGTGCTTCTTGTTCGAGTAGGTAGTCACAATATTTGGATGCCCTAGAGTATTGATGAGTGATTAGGGGACTCACTTTATCAACATTACAATCCAAACAATGCTTTAATAATTTGAGATACATCATCAGAAGAGTACTCCATATCACCGTCAAGCTAATGAAAACAATGGAAGTGTTTAACAAGATTCTAGAGAATTTCTTGACCAATATTTGTATTGTAAACAAATTTGACTAGGACTTGAAGTACCAACAATATTACGGGCTTACAGAAATACATGCAGGAAGCTAACAGGGAAGACACCTTTCAGGTTGGTTTATAGACAAGAAGCATTAGTTCCCTTGGATTATTTGATACTAAGTCTGTGCATTGCAGCGATTACAAACATGACAGAAAGAGGTGCAACACAGGAAATATTAGCTCAACTCATGGAATTAGAAGAAGATAGAATTATAGTTGGTTTCCATCAGAAGGTATAGAAAGCCAAATATAAGTCTTGGCGTGGCAGACATATTAAGAAGAAGAATTTCAAGGAAGGATATTTGGTTCCCCTCTATGACAATAAATACTTGCAACACCTAGGAAAGTTCAAGATGCATTGGCTAGGGCCATATGAGATAAAGTTTGTCACAGATGGAGGTGTTGTGCAGCTGAAGGATTTAACAGGCAAGGAACTTCAAGGAATTGTAGATGGAATTCGACTGAAACTATATAGGGTCAATCGACCCACTAAACCTCAATAATTGTAGCATAGAAATTAGAATTGTACATATTGTAAATAGTAGGAGTTACAAGTAGAAAAAAAAGAAAAAAAAAGTAGAAAAATGAGGAAAAGTAAAAAAGAATTAGGTCAAGGAATAAGTGATAGACAAATAGTTGAAGGATACATCGCACATCAACAGACAAAAAGAGGAATGACAGAACCTGAAGCGATTGTGCAACAAACAGAAAATTGGTGTGATAGAACTCAAGACATTGCACGACAGAAATAGATGATTATACAAAAAACACACTACGACGAAACATAGACTGACCGGAAAAAGAAAAAATCCAGTAAAGTGGGATATGGAAAAGCATAAATGGTAGGCATTATAAAAGCAGGAAACTTCCAAAGTAAGCTTCAATGTGACTTAGAGTAGAGGAATAGCTAAGGAGAGAAATTTGAGCAAGCACATAGAGCGACCAAGTGTCTCGGAAGTTTTCAGCATTGATTCTGATCACTAGAGTCAATAATTTGTAGTATGGCTCCACCCAAGGTTGGAGCACCCAATCAGATGTTGAGGAGGACCCGCAACAATACCAGATCACCGCAAGAACCAAAACCAGAAGTAGAAAACCCTAGTGTACATGCAGGAGTCATGGGTGTGGATGTGATTCCATCACCGGAACCAGTTATCCCAACACCTATGAAGAATAGGAGCCAAAGAAAATGGATTTAAGGATGGAAGATAAAAACCCTACTACGCAACAGTTGGTTCTCGGAGTGTCGCCACAAAAAAGTGGAGAGGATGAGAAATAAACAGAGTTCGACGAGACTAGGGCATATTCGTAACCAACACAGGAACCAGTCTCAAAGACAGAGCCACAAATAGAGGAACATGTCCTAGTAGAAGATGTTATAGGTGATCTGGAGTCAGATGCAGAGTTAGAAGAGGATGCACACCAAYAAGCAGGACCATCCACTATGACGAGAAAGGGAAAGGGGAAACATCTGGTGCAGAGATCATTGTGAAAATAGCCAKATGTCGCGATAACATTACTACACATTCCAGAAGGAGTGACCCCAATATCCTAGGATGCATTGAAAATTTGAGCTATTCATACCATGATGTCGCTAACAAATATAAATTTCCATAATTTGAGCTATGGGTATACATGGGGAGMAAAGGGGTAACCACGTCAAGAGTCCCCATACTTGAACCAAAGTAGTGGATAACAGGTTTATACAACACCGAGATAATGAATTTACTGGAGATCCCACACTTTGGACGTGGTAAGGACGTGAATAAATGTGTAAAACAATTATTTGCATTAGTACATGGGGGAATTTTGTGGCTAGACAAGCCAGTCTCAATCGATGTGGATCTAATTGTAAAAATAAAAGGTCTGCCAAAAGATGGTGAGAAGCTTGTGCATTATCTAGAGGATAAAACTAAGGAGAAGACCTTATCATAAGAAATGAAGAAGACATATGTAAAAGTGAGAGGGTCCAGAGGAATCATAATCAACAGAATCAGTGAGATCGTGACAAGGCTAGCAACGAAATTAATGGCTTGCAAATTGCTAAGGAAGTTTCACAAATAGGAGGCACCAACAGGGGTGATAGAAGTAGTCATGTAATGCACGAAGGGGATTGTACTTAGTTGGAGTCCATATTTGTTAAAATTATTTTTGGATGATTGTTAGGATGCTAAGGACTTAGGCAAAAAGTTCCACTATTTGTGGCTACTCATACTTATTGCATTAATAGGCTGGAGACACCCCAAATATAGCGTATTTTTCCAGAGGATCGGAAAGTGTCACGCAACACAATATGCAACATTGTGGCACACATCAACCGCAAAGGATAGAAAGTCCAACTCCAGTATATATGCGACATATTTAGAGGAGATGCAGGAAAAAGTAGCAGAGACATGGAGAATCCCACCAGAATTAGTGGAGGAGCACAAGGATATAGAAAATTTTCATGTATCAAGGCACGATGTTTGGATTCAGGCCAAATGAGATCCAGAGAAGAACTAGTTGCAGATGAGATATTGCATCACTAGCGAGGAAGTCTAGTGGGCCATGAAATATGGGCTAAATGAGTGGAGAGTATCAATGATGAMAAAGAAGGGACAAAAAGGAAAGCATCCAGAGCAAGTTGGCACGTCACAGAAAAGTAGTAGTCTGGAAACAAACACTAGAAAAATTGTTGAGCACGCAAAAGATGTAAAGAAGCGTGACAGTGAAGAAACCAAGATTACAGAAAACCATTCCAAAGCCACCTACACARGAGAAAGAATGCACCAGAGCCATCAACAGAGGAGCCCAACCGAAAAACAAAACTAATGGGAGAACACAGAAAGATCMAATTCTTCCCTCACGGGAGGAATAAGGAGGAGGAGACATCCCAGATATAGAGATACCTACAGCTTCAACACATACATAGACTCTGCCACATAAGAGAACAGTGTTGCATATAAGGGGATAGGAGAAAAATATGAAGGCACACAAAGATGTCCCAGAATTCACAATTACAGAAGATGACGTCGAGATGGTGGAAGAGAAAGTTCAAGACTGCAGAGCTCTACGAAAGGACCGTGAAAATATGGATGATCTTGGCAGAAGATGAAAGGATCCAGTAGTTGGATCAGAGGAAAGAGAAGTTGAATGTCGCAATTCAGTATTTAAATCAAAGATAGAAGGAAATGCCTATATCGGAGAGAATGAAGGCCACACGGGAAATGAAAATTTTTCAAGTAGAATTGAATACAATCCAATAAGAAAGACAGACAAGACAAGCTCAATTGCAACCACCTCAGGAGAAAGCAGAGAATATGATATCATAGGTTGAAACATAGAAAGGTAGACTGGAACAGGCACACTTGGAAAGTATAGAAGTGTTGAAGGAGCACATAAAAATGCAGGTAGTGAAGACCCTGACAGAAAAAAGTACGCAGGCGAAGACTCAAGTGGATGAACTAACAAAGAAGTTCCAGGTGTTGGATAAATCGATACAGGAGGCACACAGTTCCTGAGTGGCTTGGGATAATCCACAGGTTAGTGTTGGGGGCTTGTTGGAGTAGGCTATCTTGGGAGAAAAGTCCAAGGAAAGAGCACAACAAACAAGGTAGAATGGACCAAGGAAGCAACGTGTGACAGAATTGTGGATTAGGGCGCGAAGGAAGTTAGAATGTGGACAAGTTGAGTCCACTTAAAATTAGGGTTTTGGAGTATGATGTAAGGGTTTTTACCCATTTTTGTAATATAAATAGAGGATGTATGAGGCAAATAGAATATAGTTTTGTGTGGATGAGAATCCTATCTTTGAGAACCCTTTTTGAGTCCGAGTCGCAGTAATCATTTTTGGTTGGAGCTACAGATCTAAGACGATGTCTAACCCATATGGATATCGATGGCCACTCACCTTTTCCAACTGGCTCAAAACAGTTTTCTAACAATTTTGGCAATTTACTATTTTTAGCAGTTTTAACTTCCAGGGCCATTTTGAGGGCCTAAATGAAGGTTTTTCGGGATCGAGCTTCTCAATGATATCCAAAGGCATGATTGAGCCCCCAAAATGAATATCTTTGATGATACCTTTCCAACAGGCTATCACATGCCTAAAACGGAGATCGTATGCAAAAGTTATGACCCCGGGAAGTTGATGTACTAACTTACCCAGACGAGGCCCACGTGACTTTTGGCGCTTCATCTCCTAGGGTTAGATTTTTGGATGTCTAGGGTTTTGGAATTCTTGTTTATTGTAAAAATTCCTTTAGAGTCTCATTGTAATCTTCTTCTTGCGAATGCACGCAGCCGTCACATCTCTTCTCAGAGATAAGCCGCGACCATTCCAACAAGCTTGTTTCCACTGCATTTTATAGTTTCAGATTATTTCGTTATTGAATAGAAACCCAATTTTATTGTATCTCTGTTATTTTGTGTTAAGCACCTATTAATAATCTGTATTCATTTCATTCTACCCATAAAATCCGGATCAGTGGTATCAGAGTGGTCTTCTCCTTGTCATCTTAATGCATGTCCCCAACGAGCTCAAAGTACAAAGAGTTGGGTCTCGAACTTGTTTCTCTTGAGGAAAGAAGCTCTCACACGCCCAAGCAACCTCTCATGGCAGAAGAAAATAAAGATGAAGGGACAGAAGATCCTTTCAAACTGTTGATTGAGGAAGCCCTCACGCAACAGAGGAATGAGATGATGGATAGTTTCACGCAAATCCTTCGACGACTACCAACAGGGAATGCATCTTCTTCGAACGGAGGCGCCGCCCCCTTCAAGGTACAAATAAATGTTGATATTCCTATATTTGAAGGCCAGATAGACACAGATGTTGTAGACAAGTGTTTGAATCTACTAGAAGGGTATTTTTCTATCCATAACTTTTCGAATAGAGAAAAGATTACTTTTGCGCTCCTCAAAGTCGTTCCCCATGTCAAAGATTGGTGGGAAACTTTCTGTGAGCAAAAGGAAACAGAGGAAAAGTCATTATTTTCAGTCACAGCCACCTGGGAATCCTTCAGGGATGCTATTAAGGAACAATACTACCCTATCGGAATTTATGACGACCTGTATACCAAATGGACCACATTGCGGTAAGAAAGAGACCAACCAGTGCCAGATTTCACAAATATCTTCCATACCTTGTGCACCAAGCTGGGTATCAAAGATTCGGAGTGACATATAGTGCTCAAGTCTCATGGTGCTCTGCATAGATACATCCAAACCGAAATGTAATTTATGGACATCTCATCCTTGGGCGCGACCTACCGATATGTCATCAAAATCAAGCAGAAGCTCAAACAAAAGACGCGTCAATTTGGGCCTGGGAACCCCGCACAACAAAAGCTAAGAAAGGGTGGCCCCAACCCATAGAAAAAAGGACAGAGCAAATATGTGCAGTATTAGGACAACTAGTCCAAGCCACAAGTAAATAAGGACATCGTAAAGACAAAGAAAGATACCGGGAAGTGGTGCAACTTCCACAAGAGCCCTTAGCATAACACTGCTGACTGCCACTCAAAGAATTCGTTGGTGGTCGAAGTGAAAGCCTCTGAATCAGATGTAGATTCTGACTCTGAGCCAGAACCAAAAAGGGGAAGATGAATCATTGATGTGGAACCCAGTGCCATCGTTGCTACAACCAAGCTACAGCCCGGTGAACCAGACAAGCCAGAAGAAGGAGAGCGCCTCTTCCATTCATAGATGTGGGTAAAAGTCACCCCGTTGCACTTCATCATTGATAGCGGTAGCCAGAAGAACCTCATCTCAGTGGAGGTCGTCAAGCGGCTAGCCCTGCCAACAATGATGCACCCACAACCCTACACCATTGGATGGCTCCACCAAGGAAGCGATCTCCACGTCATCCAACAGTGTCGACTATCATACAGCATCAAGCCCTTACAAGACGAGGTATTGTGTGATGTTGCCGCTCTCGAAGTTTGTGATGTTATTTTGGGACAACTTTACTTATGGAAACATCATGTTGTATATGAGTCTAGGCCTCATATTTTTATTATTACTTTGAACAGGAAATTGTACAAGATACTCAAGGCAGTCCCACCTAGTGTTATTTCTTTGATCTCTACTAAGCAATTCAGGAAGGTCATCTCTCAGACGGGGAAGTTTGTCTTCTTTGTGATTCACTCTCAAAATAATCGAAAGATCACAGCCACATCTAGGGTCTCTGCGGTCGACCTCTCCACACAGTAGAAGAAAGTAGATAAGTTCATGGAAGAATACTCGGATATCTTCTCCTCACCTACAAGGGTACCTCTACACTGCCAGGTCAAGCACCCCATCGATCTGAACCCCGACGCATCGTTGCCCAATCGGCCAGTCTATCGTCGCTCTTTATTAGAGAATGAGGAGATCAAGTGACGGATCCAAGAAATTCTCCACAAGGGGCACATCCATCCCAGCTCATCACCTTGCAGGAGCCCAATCATGTTGGTACAGAAGAAATATGGAACTTGGTGACTCTATATTGATTACCGGGCTCTGAATAAAATAACAGTCAGAAACTGGTACCCGATTCCCCGAATCAACACCTCCTTGATCAACTCATGGGGGCCAAATACTTCAGTAAGATTGATCTGAAGTTTGGCTACCACCAGGTCCCGATAGAATAGACAAATGTATGGAAGACCACCTCTAATTCAAAGGAAGGCCTTTTTGAATGGTTGGTCATGCCCTTTGGTTTGACAAATGCTCCAGCCACTTTCATGAGGATGATGGATGATATCCTATGAACATTCATCAATACTTTTCTAGTGGTGTATCTGAATGACATTCTAATTTATAGCAAGACTTGGGTCGAACACTTGCATCATATTTAGTAGGTTCTGCACACCCTGCGGCAGCACAAGCTATACGCCAACTTGGAAAAATGCTCCTTCAGCATGGAGAGGGTCCATTAGCTGGGCTAAATCATTGATCAGCATGGCGTATGTGTGGATCCAACCAAGATCCAAGTCATCCGTGACTGGCCAGCCCCAACAACACTCACTGAGCTTCAGAGATTCTTGAGCCTTGCCAATTTCTACCACGGGTTCGTGTTGGGATTCTCCCATATTGCATGGGCCCTCAGCCAAATAAACAGGGGTGGTGGTAAGGTGAAATTTGCGTGGGGTCGGTCCCAACAACAAGTGTTCAATGATTTGAAGGATCGCTTGTGCTCATCCCCAGTACTTTCACTACCAGGCCTATAGCATCCCTTTGATATTGAGACAGATGCTTCAGACTATGTTGTGGGCATTGTTCTCACTCAGCATGGCCACCCCGTGGCCTTTCATAGTGAGACATTGTCAGATATTGTCCGTAAGTACCTTACTTATGACAAAGAAATGTACTCCATTGTGAAAGCCTATCGCCAGTGGAGACATTACATTCTTGGGAAGGAGATAGTCATCCACATTGATCATAAGTCACTACATGTCATGTAGACACAGGGAAAATTGCAGAATGACCACCATCAAAAGTGGTCCACATACTTGCAGCAATTCCACCTCAACATCAAGTATAAACAGGAAGCACCAATCACGTCATTGATTGCCTTAGCAGACCACCAGTCGTGGCACTCACCACGGTGCTAGACTCTTGTGGCCATGAGACATCTGATGGCCTCAACTCTATGAGACAGACCCTGACTTAACCACCACCTACTAAATGTTAGGTGCAAACACAGTTGTCGATAATTTCCATCTTCAGGATGGGTTTTTGTGTCGTCTGGGCCATATCTGTGTTCCATCAAGTGAGTGAGAAAATCTGATCTGGGAAGCCCACTACATTCAGGTGGTAGGACACTTTGGCATTGAAAAGACAGTGGCGATGCTACAGAAACATTTCTACTGGTCAAAACTTCGACCAGAGATCAGCAAGTATATCACGTCTTGCACTGCCTGCACTGTTGCCAAACCGACCACTAAGAAATAGGGCAGGTACACCCCTCTTCCTACTCCTGACAGGCCATGGGAATCCATCTCAATGGACTAAATGGTGGGCCTCCCATCCACCAAGTGGGGAAATGATTGTGTTTTTGTGGTTTTTGATCACTTTTCCAAGATGGTGATTATGGTTGCCTGCAAGAAGAGCATCACAGCAGAGGCTACTGCCAATCTCTTCTTTGAAAGAGTCTGGGTACATTTTGGAATCCCACAAACCATTGTCTCAGATTGGGATAGTCGATTTCTCAGCAAATTCTGGTCAATCCTTTGTTCACTGCTGGACACCAATCTCACCAAATCCACGGCCTTCCACCCCCAGACAAATGGCCAAAACGAGGTTGTAAATCGAATGATTGTGCATATCCTTCACATGTATAATTCAAAGCACCCTCGCACATGGGATGAGATTCTTCCTTATGTCCAGCATAGCTACAACCAATCCCTACATAGCTCAACTAGCCACATCCCCTTTCAGGTGAAGTTGGGATTCCAACCATTGGGTCCCATAGATGTTGCACTTCCCCTTGCAGTCACCTCGACCGACTCATCTCCTGCTCCAACTGAAGTTGACAAAGCCACCCAGTTCATTGAGTGGATCCATCACATTCGTCGACATGTTCAGTATATCCTACAAAAGTCCAATGACAAGTACAAACAACGCCATGATCAACATCGAGTGCCACATAAGTTTCAGGTGGGCAACAAAGTTTGGGTGCACTTTCAAAAAGAACGCCTTACAGGAACCCATCGGAAGATTCACCCACTCTGTTATGGGTCGTACATTATCATCAAGGCCATGCGGGATAATGATTTTGAGCTCAACAATCCTCCTTTCCTTTGCCTACACCCAATGTTCAACGTGGATCTCCTTCGCCCTTATTTCCCACCATTATTGGACACCTCAGAAGTAGCAGAACAGCTGACACCAACAGAGCTCAACCCTGACTGCATACAATAGGCATCCAATGATCATATTGTGGACACATATATCAAGGGCACTCAACAACAAAGGATCCATCTTTATCGAGTCGTCAAAGTAGGGCAGCTCCTGCACCAAGGCAAGTGGCTCACCCTGTTGGACAACTGAGAGGGGGGGGGAATCAGTTGTTACCGTGCTTAAACAATTATGCTTCTTTTAAAATCTTTACAAGGCACTCAATGATGATCACAATAATGCAGAGAAATAAACAAAGGCACATTCAGCATCAGTCACATATATGAGAAAGACAGAGACAGATAATTCGTGAGGAAACCCATACAAGGTAAAAA
>JASDQU010242496.1:8529-19042 GCA_032191745.1 Picea mariana | reverse complement strand
CCCTAAGGAAACCCATACATGGTAAAAACCTCCTTTTCTTTATATGATAAGTATTATCTACATTCTTTACATTATCATACATATGAGCACCAACTCATTGTGAGGCTACAACCTCTATTTTTGCAAGCTACAACTTGCTGAGAGCACCGACTCTCTGTTTTCTCTAGCACCCACTAGAAGGAAGCACCAACCCCCTAGTTTCTCTAGCACCAACTAGAAGGAAACACCAACTCCCTGGTTTCTCTAGCACCAACTGGAAGGAAGCACCAACTCTTTGGTTTCTCTAGCACCAACTAGAAGGAAGCACCAACTCCCTGGTTTCTCTAGAACCAACTAGAAGGAAGCACCAACTCCCTGTGTTCAAGCACCCACTTGAACCTTTGAGGACACCAGTCCTCCCTAGCACCTCCCAACCACCCTGAATACTAAATTCTTTGTTACTGAAACTTGTTACAGCGATATAAAATTATTCAATGGCTTACCAGCCCTGTTGTTGTTCTGTTACGCTGCTCTGCCCTGTCTGCATCAGTGTCTTCTGCACGCCCCTTGCACTTTCTGTTCTTCTGCCTTTTATACTCTCTGCACCATATCCCTTCAATGCAACCTTCCTCTACTGTGCATTTCTACTCCTACGCTCTGCCTCCTTTCTCACACTTGAATCCTCCTGCACAGCGACTACCCCTCTCTCTTCTTTCTGTTGCATTCTTATAGTCTTTGTTGTCTTTGTGCATGCAATCTTCGCAATGCCTCTGCATGCTCACTCCGCGCCAAATTCCTCCACAACTTGAGTGCTCTGTCTGATCATCATCGTGACTCTTTAGCTTCTCTGGTCATTTTCCAATCGTTCAACATCACTGTATGTTGTACTGAGATTCCTCATCCTCTCTAGAAGTTTGAGACTCTTCGTCTTCTCTGTGACAGTCGAGCTCGCCTTCTCTGTTTCAGTTACAGGCCTCAATGTCCATCCAGCTGTCAATCACCTTCATGAACATCTTCATCCCTCTTGAAGATTCCCAGAGGCTCTTCACCTTCTCTGTCAATCATCCCCAAGTGTCTTCGAGTCCTCTGGCTTAAACCATCAGTGATTTCTAGCAGTTATACTATGTTGTGCTATAGTAGCCCTCCGATCTTGTTCAAATTCACCTGCAGCGTTGGATTGATTACATGGGATCTTGCATTCATTTCATCATTTCAGCATTCGGCAATTCGGCATTCGTGTGACCATGTGTCTCAACATCCCCAGTTGTGATCACTGAAAACGAGCTTGGTTGCTCTAGCTCTTTCCTCCATCTCTCGCTGATGTGACCAAGGGCTATGACCACAGCCTTATGCATAAGGCGCTTTCGCGATTTCGCATTTCGTGAGTCTGGAGATGAGGCATCTCGACTCTCCAAGTCACGATCCCCGATACCCCGAAATGGTGTGGGATCAACGGTCCCGATCAACACTTGATCTGACGGTTTAGATCATTTTGTGATTTCGCATATCGCGATTCCGACATTCCTGTGGTGAATGTTCTTGTCACTTCCAAATCCCAATCCACGAAACTCCGTAAAGAAGTCGTATCAACGGTCCAGATCACATCTTGATCTGACGGTTGCAATTACGTCGCGATTTCGCATATCGCGATATCGGGTAATATTCTCTGACATATTCAACACTCGATCCTCGAAACCTCGAAATGGACTGAGATCAACGATCCAGATCAGACCTTGATTCAATGGCTGCAATTAAATCGTGATTTTGCAATTCTTGTTGCATTGTTTCTTTTCCCTCTCCATGTTGCGATTCAAAAAACTCTGATATGGAGTTGGATCAACAGTCCAAATCTGATCTTGATTCAACGGCTGTGATTAAGTCGCGATTTTGCATATCGTGAAATCGGGATTTTTGTGGATGATATTACTTGATATCTCCAACTCTCGATCCCCGAAACTCCGACATGGACTGGAATCAACAGTCCAGATTCAACCTTAATCTGACAGCTGAGATTAAATCGTGATTTTGAGAGGTTAGGGAACATCATTCCTTTGACTCTCTAGTCAGGGAACTGACGATCTATCCCGACGTGTCCTACCTGAAGATGGACGGTCCTCCTTCTTTCGGGATTTTGTGAGCCCTCTATTCCTTGCACTTTTAAGAACGTGCAGTTTCTCCTCAATCCAACGGTGGTCGGACCCTGCACTTGGATCTAACGCCCGAGATATATCCTCCATATCTACGCGCTCCTCTTGTCTACATTGAGATCTGACAGTCATCAGGAATTTGGGATGGGATCCAACGATCACCGACGCTTCTCCTCCAAGCTTTACACATCCTTCTTACTTGGAAGAATTTCTAAGTGTCAAAGGCCTCGACCTTTGATCTGCCTGTGATCCTAAGTACGCTATCTCCCTTGAGCTTTAGCCATGAGTTAACCTCATCCCTGGTGCACACCTACGCACTGCATTCGACTCTACGCTAATTCCTCCTGAGCTTACGTTGTTCCTGTTTTTCCATCGATGCACACTCTGATCATGCCATTAATGACAAGCGCATACTGCCTATAAAGCATGCCAACCATCCTCTGCAGCGTCTTCCCAAACTGCTTCTGATGCCTGTCTGTTACATTCTTCCTATACTCATGCCATCTTCACTGTTTTACTTGCCATCAATGACAAGCATACGATACCTATTAAACATTTGCCAACAGGTTTAGTGGAAGTACGGCTGTCGTGAGACCAAAACCCGCGGGTGATTGGTAAACTCATCACCGCCAGAGTTAATGGATCCACGGGAGGCTGTTAGACCATGTTGCGAGTCTCAAAGGAGGTGATGAACACCAATTCAACAATCTCCCCCTCAGCACCAACTGAGGGCTCTCAGCACCAACTGAGATACTTGACACCAATTGAGCGGACTTGAACCTGTAACCTTTCGCTCTGATACCAGTTTAGTGGAAGTACGGTTTCCGTTACACCAAAAATCATCGGTGATTGGTAAACTCAACACCGCCAAAGTTAATGGATCCACGGGAGGCTGTTAGACCATGTCGCGAGTCCCGAAGGAGGTGATGAACACCAATTCAACACACCCGGGGCCAAATTCAGCAGAAAATTCCTCATCTGATGGGGGAACTCAATGCAATGGATACCATTGATTCCTAAGGAAGGAGGATTAATCCATATGGATATCAGTTGCCACCCACCTTTTCCAACTGGCTCAAAACAGTTTTCTAACAATTTTGGCAATTTACTATTTTTAGCAATTTTAACTTCTAGGGCCATTTTGAGGGCCTAAATGAAGGTTTTTCAGGATCAAGATTCTCAATGATATATAAAGGCATGATTGAGCACCAAAGATGAATCTCCTCGATGATACCTTTCCAACGGATTATCACATGCCTAAGATGGAGATCGTATGCAAAAGTTACGACACCAGGAAGTTGATGTACTAACTTACCCAAACGGGGCCCACGTGACTTTTGGCGCTTCATCTCCTAGGGTTAGGTTTTTGGATGTCTAGGGTTTTGGCATTCTTGTTTATTGTAACAAAACCTTCAGAGCCTCATTGTAATCTTCTTCTTGCGAATGCGCTCAGCCGTCACATCTCTTCTCAGAGATAATCCGCCACCATTCCAGCAAGCTTGTTTCCGCTGCATTTTACAGTTTCAGCTTATTTCGTTATTGAATAGAAAACCAGTTTTAGTGTATCTCTGTTATTTTATGTTAAGAACCTGTTAATAATCTATATTCATTTCGTTCTACTCATAAAATCCGAATCAATGTCACTTTTGGAGATTTATGGAATGTAACTAAGGGTCAAGTCACAAGTTGTGGAGCTTGGTGAGACGTTGGTCAGCCTCACCATTATTAAACCTATGATGTAGTGCACACAACGCCATATTTTGATGAAGAAAAATAAGAAGCAGAACATCTTTGTGGACGTATCCCAAGGGGGGTGAACCATGGTAAAACCTTTGTTAAAGTGTCGAATGTTGTCTCTTATGCTTTGATTTGCTTATTATGTTGAATGAATGAATAGATAAATGAATGCATTTGTTAGGGTTTATTTACAGTGCACACTAGAACAATTATGCAGAATGAAGGGTTAAATTTAAATGAATGGTAGATATGAACAATGGCATGGTAAATCTGATGAATATTGAAGTAGAAGAGTAAATTTGCATAACATTCCCATGAGTTCCATCCCTTCCATGATTGAAAACACTTGGGTCATGCAATCACCCATAAGCCATCTCGGGTGAGACTATGGTGTGCACTATGTGTGCAGTGTTGCCTTATGGTGTACCAGAGGGGTTGATGGTTTCTAGGGTTTTGTTGGAGAACTAAGGTAGAAACTGAGTTATCCCATACATCCAATAGTCGTAGACTGCTTCAAAAGGATTCACGTGAGTAGTTGTATGGTAATATGTTTTATACCACCATTCAGCTAGGGGTAACCACTGAGCCCACTGATTTTGCATGTTAGATGAAAAACACCACAAATATGTTTCCAAGAATTTGTTGACAAATTATGTTTGGCCATCGTTCTGGGGATGATAAGAAGTGATCAGATGCAATTGGGTTCCCTGGAGCCTGAATAATTATTGCCAAATTTTTTTGGTGAAAGTAGGATCTCTGTCAGAGACAACATAATGAGGCATGCCATGAAGCTTGAATATATTATCCATGAAAATTTGAGCCACTCTAGATGCGATGAATGGGTGTTGAAGAGCACAAAAATCAGAATATTTGGAAAGACGGACAACGACCACCATGATGACAAAATTATTGTCTAATTTAGGTAATCCCACAATGAAATCCATAGAAATATCCCTCTAAATAGTTGGTGGAATCGGAAGCAGTTGGAGTGTGCCCAAGGCTTTGATAGATTATCCTTCATTGCATTGATAGATATCGCATTCATACACAAAGGTGCAGGCATCCTATTTCATATCATCCTAGAAAAAAGAACGTTTAACCCTTTCATAGGTTTTGGTAAACCCAGAATGCCCAGTTGTGGGTGAAGCATGAATCTTAGAAAGCACCATGGATTTAAGTTGTGACTAGTTTCTTAAATACAGACAGCCTTTAGAGCAAAGCTCTTCATTGTGTGAAGAGTACACTAAAGAAACTAGAGAATCGTCTTGCAATTTTTGGATCAGAAGAGAAGTTTTGAGATCTTGTAGCCATTCCTGGAAAACAACTTGGAGCTAATCTGGTACAATGAAGGAGAGGAAAAAAAGGAACCCTTATTCTTCGTACTTCCTGGAAAGAGTGCCTGTCACCACATTTTCTTTTCCCTTCTTATAAATTTTCTCATAATCATATCCAAATAGCTTGGTCACCTATTTGTGTTGCTCTAAGGATGAAATTTGGTGTTCCAGAAAATACTTGAGGCCCTGATGGTCTATTTTAATTTGGAAGCATTGCTCCAATAGATAAGGTCGTCAGAGATCCATGGCATGCAGAATAGACAACATTTCCTTTTCATAGATTGATTGGTCAAGATATCACTCCAAAATTTGCTTGTTAGTGAAGGCCAAAGGCCTGCCATCTTGCATGAGAACTGCTCCAATTCCTTTCCCAGAAGCATCACATTTCAAGACAAAAGTCTTTGTGAAGTTAGGAATGGCCAAGACAGGAGTTTTGCACATAGCCTCTTTCAATTCTTGGAAGGAGTGATCAGTTGTTGGAGTCCAAGTGAAAGCGTTATTTTTAAGGAGAGCAGTAAGAGGTGTTGCAATTTTTCCATAATTCCTAACAAACCTGCGATAATATCCCGTTAAACTCAGAAAACCATGCAAGCTCTTTAGATTTTTTGGGCGAGGCCAATCCTACATAGATTCAATTTTCTTAGGATCCATCTGTACCCCATCCTTGCTGATAATATGACCCAAGTACTCCACTTCCGAAGCTCCAAAGGCACATTTAGATTGATTGAGGAAAAGTTGGCGCTGAGAGAGTAGACTAAGAACTTGATCCACATGGGTAGGATGTTATGTCCAAGTTTTACTATAGATGAGAATATCATCAAAGAAAACTAGGACAATATGACAAAGAAAAGGATGGAAAACATGATTCATGAGAATTTGGAAAGTGGAGGGAGCGTTACACATGCCAAAAGGCATTACCAAGAACTCATAGTGACCCTCTTGAGTTCAAAATGCAGTCTTAGGAATGTCTTCCTCTTGCATACGTATCTTATGGTAGCCAGAATGTAGATCAAGTTTAGTAAAGTAATAAGCACCACTCAATTTATCCAAGATATCATCAATGACATGAATGGAAAATTTGTCTTTAACGGTGATTTTATTGAGGGCTCAAAAGTCTGGACACATGCGCCAAGTGCCTTCTTTCTTGAGTACTATGACCATAGGAGAAGAATATGGGTTGGTACTAGGGTGGATAACACCCGAGGTGAGCAATTCTTGAACAATTTTCTCAATTTCATTTTTTTGGGCAAAGGGATGACGATAAGGGAGAAGATTGGGAGGAATACTTCCTAGGACGAGAGGAATGGAGTGATCATGAACACCATGGGAAGGAGGAAGTCCCTAGGGGGTGGAAAAAATAGCTTGGTGTTTGGAGATGATAGATTGGAGGTTAGGATGCACCGAGGGTGTCTCAATTGCTTGAATAGAATGAAGTTGGGAAATAATGCATGAATGACCTTTTTTGAGGAGCTTTTCCATTCTATGGGAACGGATGATCCCAGGGGAGCCTGTTGTGATGCATTGGAACTCATACTATTGGCTCGCATGTTGGAATTGCATGGTTAATTCCTTAAAGTCCATGAGGATGGTACCAAGAGTGTGTAACCATTCCACACAAAGCACAACACCCATGTCGATAGAAAACATATGAGATTCCAGGTTGTAATAACCAATTTGGAGACGCACATTTTCACAATGCCCCCCACATTTCATGCAACCTCTATTGGCAATCATGATTTGAAAGTTGTTGACTGCATGGATATAGCAATTGGTTTCTTGGGAAATGCGATGATGAATAAAATTATGAGTGTTTCCACTGTCAATTAAGATAATGACCTTTTGATGCTTAATGTAGCCAATTAGCTTGAGGGTTTGGGGAGCAGAAAATCGAGTGAGAGCATTCAGTGAAATGATTGGTTTGACTTCCGAGGGATCGGATGGAGGATTAATATCAGTTGGCTTGGGTAAATATGCCATAGGGGGGGTCTCGACCTCTTCTTCATAAACATCCTCAAAGATGGCCTAAAAATCTTTTGTGCCTTGCACTTGTGCCCTAAAAAATATTTGTCATCACAATTATAACAAAGGCCCTTGAGTTAGTGTTCCTCCATTTTATCCCTAGTTAATTTTTGGATATTGAGAGGAGTGGGAGAAGGGGTAGGCTTGGTAGGTCGAGTGCGGGGAGTAAAGGAGGGTTTGTGGTTCTAGGTGAAGACAATATGTTGCGCTTCATTGGCACATTGAGTAGCTTCCAACCATGAGGGTGAGCCATGAGGACCTGGGCGCAAATTCCATCTTTGAGGCCACTGATAAAACATTCCCAAAAGAAAGCAACGGACATTCCCTCTGTTATGAAATCCAAGTGTTCAAAGGAAAATATAAAGTCTTCCACTATGCTATATTGTTTCAACTTAGTCAAATGACCGAGATAGTGGGTGTTAGTGTTAAAGCGTTCATAGAGTTCTGCAACAAACTGTGTCCAAGAAACATACCCTTGGCATGTATTTATATGCCATCACCACCATTACCAGTGTTCAAGATCGAAATAGAGGACGCCATAATGAATTTTGGCCAACTCATCAGTAATTCCATGCAATGAGAAATAATGTTCCATTTGAGTGACCCAGCATATGGGATCTGATCCATCAAATTTGTTCACATCAACTCTGGGAAGACGGGGGTCACGAGAAATGGAATTGGAATGAAAGGCCATATTATGGGAAGAGTTCTCACCTTTAGAGTGTGAAGGTTTTTCAAAGGAGGGAGATCCATGGGATTGTTTTAACCATTGGGTGAGGGAGGCCAACTCAACCTTAACATTGTCCAGGTTGCCCGTAACTTTAGCCTTGAAGGTTTCCAAGTGGGAATTTGTTATCCATAATTTTGGTCATCATGATGATATAATGATGATGGAAGAATCAAGCTCTTCACTAGAACACTTTCTTGAGAAAAGTTACCTTTGTCTCTTTCCAGAAATCATACTTTTAAGGGAGGTTCGCAGGCTATCTATATATTTTCCTACGAGAATGCATGATTCTCGCAGGCTGCATTAAGCTGGGGTGCGAGAAGTTCGCACTGTACCTAACTATCAGGGTGCGAACATCTTCTAAAGGAAGGAAAAAGATAAAATTCTCGAACCTTCTAGAAGGGAATCTTCTAGAAGAATGAGTTGGCGTTCGAATGGTTGTCAAATATTGGTTTTCTGGATATCTTGGGATCATTCTTATCCAAGTAACTAATCTATTCTCTCCTATATATTGAGGGGAATGCTCATGGAAAAGGTTAGAAGCAAACTAGCAAGAGATTGATTGGAGAATTAGTGGAAGATTGTATGAATGACTGATGCTACAGCAGCTAGAGACACCAGCAAGGTCATCAAAAGTGGTTGATTTTCTTCATGCATGAGCAAATGTGTGTGTCAGAGCTAGGAGCCATCGAAAGGAGGCTTGCAACATCAAGGCTCAGGTTGTAAGTTTTGATTTCTATCAATATAATACAGTAATGTGTCCCTTTCCCATAAAGTTGATTGCACTTTATTACATAACTGCTTGATCATATGTATAGATTAACTGTTGGATATATTGAGTTGTTTTCACTTCGATTGGTTTGAACTATCTTGGTCTGGACTGCGCAAGAGAATCGGAGCGAAATTGGTACAACAAAGACCCAAGGAAGCGATCATACGGTATGTACATGATTCTTACCTCCTAGTTCATTCAATAGTTAAAATTTAGGGAAAGAGTATCATTCCGTCCTGTTTTGTTCTAGATCCAGGTGGATCTAGGGAGATCGGTTTGTGTCTGCACTCACGGATTTATCCTATAACAAAATTGGCGACTCCACTGGGGATCTATTTCCTTTTTCTTTATGGTTTTTGACTTTTTCTGTGGCCATTTGCTCTAGTTTCTTTTTTCTCCTGTCTTGTCAGTCTCTGAGTCTTCAGGATATCCTGGTAGACTTACTGGGTCCAGAAGCTTTTGTCATTTTTTCTTTCATTTTCAAAATTTTGTCATCTTCAGGAGTTCTCGCACTGTGTTTAACTGCAGCCTGCGAGAATTAGTCAGGTTCGCACCCTGCATATAGGGTCCAGTGCGAACACCTCGCACCTTGCTACAAGGTTGCCTGCAAGAATCTTAGATTCTCGCACTGTGTAACACTGCTTGCCTGCGAGCAAGATTTTTTTTTAAATTTTGAAATTGACTTTTGTTTTTTTCAACTGCTCAGATCAGTTGATTTACCTCTTATGAGCTTATTGGACTATTGATTGACGTAATTCTTGCTTTTGTTCGCATGCTCGAACAATTTTAGGGTTTCAAGGTTTTTCTTGACATTGGTAGCTTGACTTTCGTTTCTCAACTCTTCTTTGCGAAACCATTCTTTCTGACTTTAGATTCTGAGTGTGTTTGATTAGTTGAAATCCAGTGATTGGTGGAAAGTTAAGTTTGCTTGGTTTTTTCTTATTTTCTTAAAGATCATCTTTCTTTATGCAATTAAAAAGACTAGTTTGGGTTTCTTTGTTTTAACAAAGTTCATTATTGCTTTTAGTGAAATTGTTGAAACAAAAAGATTTAATTTCTTGCTTTATCTTAGATTGAGGGCATCCTTGCATTTGAAGTAGCGAAATTGCATGATTGATATTGATGAGTTTAATATATTTTGGGGCATTGTGCATATGGGAATAATAAATGTTTTCTCCTTCTTGTAGCATAGCTTTCATCGAAATGAAAAGATTTCATCTTCATATCTTTGCATAATTTTCGAGTCAGTCAAAACACCATATTGTCCACGCCATCTTCCTTTTGAGTAACAACAGCCATAAAATAAAGCACTTATAAAAATTGATTAGACATTTTTTTTTTTTTAGGGTAGCAAACCTACATTAGGTTAGTTGTAGGGATTTCGACTAGGTGTGAAAGATAACTTTCCAAAGCTGCAAACAAACATAGTATCTTGTGATAGGGAGAGTTAAATCCATTTACTACATTTTGTCTTGGGAAGCCCTTCTAACACAAGGGTCAAGCACTAGGTCGCATTGATGTTGGCAGAGTTACTCACCCTGCTTTGTTGACATCAGTGTAGATATTGCACGTATTACGAGGGTCACTCCGAGGTATACCCACAATGATGAGTGGAAGCCTTTTGAGTTGATTTCGGGCTAGATACCCTGCCCTTGCATGTGGATCGGATGGTCGACTATTCCCCCAGGCTTTATTGTTGTTGGTGGTAACCTTAGTGGCCTATCTGTCTAGGTTCTTTACATGAGGTGACTGTGGAGGGGCAAGTCTTCATGGTACCTGGAATCGAGGTTGGCCAAAC
>JASDQU010242495.1:221638-231684 GCA_032191745.1 Picea mariana | reverse complement strand
TGTTAAGAAGTATGGAAAGATTTCAGCACCTCTCACTGCACTCCTAAAAAACAACTCTTTCACTTGGAATCCAGCCACTGCTCAAGATTTTCAAACCTTTAAGATGGCCATGTGGACCACTCCAGTCTTGACCCTTCCTGATTTCACAAAGACATTTGTCTTGTAATGTGATGCTTCAGGGAAAGGAATTGGTGTTGTCCTTATGCAAGAAGGTCGACCTTTGGCCTTTACTAGAAAGCAACTGTCTAAAATAAATCTGGGCAAATCAATCTATGAAAAGGAAATATTGGCTATTCTGCATGTCGTTCATCTATGGCGCCCTTACCTATTGGGGTAACGCTTCCAAATTAAGACAGACCATCAAAGCCTCAAGTATTTTCTGGAACAATGCATTTCCTACCCGGAGCAACAAAAATGGGTGACTAAGATCTTTGGATATGATTATGAGATCATTTACAAGAAATGCAGAGACAATGTGGTTACAGATGCACTTTCCCAAAAATATGAAGATGAAGGATCCCTTTTTTCTCTTTCCTTCATTGTACTAGATTGGCTCCAATCTGTTTGCCAGAAATGGCTACAAGGTCCCAAAAGTTCGCATTTGATCCAACAAGATTGCAGTCCAATGCTCCATCTTCCCTAGGGTACTCTTGGCTCCATGATGAGCTTCGATACAAAGGCCGTTTGTATTTAAGTAAACAATCAAGCCTTAAATCCACAGTACTTTCTAATCTTCAT
This sequence comes from Picea mariana, assembly GCA_032191745.1. NCBI lineage: Eukaryota > Viridiplantae > Streptophyta > Pinopsida > Pinales > Pinaceae > Picea > Picea mariana. Next base: position 230,946 of record JASDQU010242495.1, on the reverse strand, counting down.
GATACACCCACAACGGGACACTCCGGGTTCACCAAAACCTATGATAGGGTCAAACGTTCTTTTTTCTGGGATGGTATGAAACAAGACATTCATAATTTTTTCAATGAATGTGATGTGTTTCAAAGCAACAAGGGAGAAATAGTCAAATCTCTGGGCACACTACAACCGCTTCCGATTCCACCTGCTATTTGGAGGGTATCTCTATGGATTTTATTATAGGCTTACCCAAATCAGGAAATAATTCAGTCATCATGGTGGTTTTTGATTGCCTTTACAAGTATTCTCATTTATGCACTCTTCAACACCCATTTAAAACATCCACAGTGGCTCAACTTTTCATGGATTAGGTCTTCAAGATTCATGGCATGTCGCATTCTATTGTTTCTAATCACAACCCAACTTTCACCAACAATTTTTGGCAAGAGTTGTTCAAGCTACAAGGCACCCAATTACATCTTAGCACAACTTATCATCCCTAGATTGATGGTCAAATGGAAGTTTTCAACCAGTGTTTGGAAACATATTTGAGGTGTTTTCCCTCGAAAAATCAAAATTAGTGGGCTCAATGGTTACCCCTAGCTGAATGGTGGTATAACACTTCATACCATATAGCTAAACACATGACTCTTTTTGAAGTGTATATGGAAAAAATCCACCTTCAGTTCTCTCATACTTACCTAGTGTCTCGAAGGTCTAGGCGGTTGACCAAACACTTACAGTTCAAGAGGCTATTCTCTGTACCCTCAAAGAGAATTTGGTCATGGCATATAATCGCATGAAGCAACAAGCAGATCAAGGTTGCTCTGAACGTCAATTTGTAGAAGCGGATCAGGTGTTTCTTCGAATGCAACCTTACAAGCAAAATTCCCTCAAGGTCAAGCATTGTCAGAAGCTAGCGCCCAAATTTTATGGTACTTATACCATTCTCAAGTGTGTGGGACAGATGGCCTATCAGTTAGCTTTGCCCATTCATTCGAAGTTACATCCCATTTTTCACATTTCATGCTTAAATAAGGTGATTGGAACTATTTGCCAAATTCAAACCAACCTTCCTAAGTTAGCTGAAGAAGGATCCATCTGGCTATAGACACAAGCAGTTTCGGACCAGCGTGAGTATCACCTGTGTTAGAGAACCATCAAGGAAGTGTTAGTCCAATGGAAAGATACAACTCCAACAGATGCCACTTGGGAACCAACTACCATTCTTCAACAATTTCCACATCTCAAGCCTTGAGGACAAGGTTGTTTTTAAGGGGGAGGACATGTTAGGGTCCTAACCCGCACATAGTTAGAACAATATATTCAGATGTAATAAAGGTCAATATTAATAAGGCCTTTCAATAAAATAGAATAGGTCGAATGTAATAAGACCTAATAGAATATTTTTCTTCTAGAAGGATCTTCCTCTAGATGCTTTTTTTGAAAGGCATATTTAGTATAAACAAGAGTCGAGGGTATGAGAACCCTAGCTTGGATATTATTGTAATAGATCTCTGGTCAACTGGAGGTTTCCCCCTCGAAGAGGCCCATGAACATTTCTCTCAGAATCAAAGTGTTATTTCTGTTGTTATTCTTATATCATTTTAGTGTTATTGTGGTGATTGTTCTGGTTATATTGTTGTTATTCTACCATTTCTATCATTTTATTTTTGTTATGCATACTTTTTATATCTGGTATATTACAATTTCACTCATATAGGAAATGACATCCTATAATTAAGAAAAGCAAAGAAGCAGTGAGTTGTAGTGAGATTTTCTTAGGAATGCATGCATAATAGTGATGGTCTAAAATTAGAAAATCTAAAATATAACTAGTCAGTGAATTCCCACTGAACTAGTGTGCCGAAAATAAAAATTTCTCCAACATCCTTTTCAAACCAAACACAACACCAAGAATACAATTATTAAGTTCTCTTTAGTGTCAGATACCATTGAGCACTCACATAGCTCTATAGCCCTTTCATATCCAACCATCTCATGGTTTGACACATGAATAGCTCTATGGATATTCCTTGCTATAGAAGGAGTATGTCTCCTGATTTTACTCGGTTATGATCTCATAACTAGTCATAACACAATATACAACTAAAATTTTATCTAAATGCATTCTATCATCAACAACATTTACATACTCGAGGCCTTGAACCATTACATGTCAATTTAAATTTTGAAAAATTAACTGAGGGAATTCTTACCTCAATTCCCATCAACAATAGAATCAAACAAATGCATACATGCATGGTTTTTATCAACCTACTTGATTTTACCTGATTAGCTATTATTTGAACATGTTTGCAGGCTTCCTCCTCCATGCTTTTTATCTCCATTCCTACCACCCTCATGGGTCTTCACATAGATGAAAGTTGTAAGCAACAACAACATCCACATTTTTGAACATGTTGTATCATTTTTCCTAAATACATAATACAAAATTAGTCATACTTAGTTTCCATAACATCATTATTTCATGTATATAACAACATACTATTCTAATCCCACCAACATGTCATATGCATATCGAAACATGTACATATGTACACATGCACATCCATATGCATCAAGCATTCAATTTCACTTATTTCTTTATTTCTTTATTTATGTTGTAGTTGGTTGTCCTTGAATTCTTTAGATTCTTGTTTCTTTGTGTGCTCCCATTCTGTTCATTTACACTATTGTTATCTAGTCTAAACAATTTCCCGCCAAGTTTGGCTTGGCCATTTTGCAATACAACCAATGTGTCCTATCTACAACAACTTCTCCTAATAAGTCATATCCAAAATTTACCTTTATGAAACATTCCAATACCTTGGAATGAGGTAGCTCACAACATTCCATCACTCTACTATTACAACATCCTTGAATCAACTTACCCATAATCATTCCAAAATCCTATTATTACTTCTATTTGTCCATTGGATTTCTCCATTTTGTAGAAATAGTTCTCTTTACTTCATTTATCAATTCCCCATGAAGCCATACTTTTCCCACTCAATCCATTCCCAATGGATTTCTATTTTCATTCAGTGGCACTTTTTAAGTGAACGAGCATTCATTATTCTATCTTCAATTTCTCTGCACTATATCTTGCTTCCACTATGAACTATGATATCAGAAGTGGATTTCTTGATCTAAGTACTTTTAGAGAATTATTTAAGTCATATATAACAAACCCTTCTCAGGAACTCCCATGCTTGGCACATAGAGAGGATTCACACATCACCTCTTAAGATCCTTGTTCTCTTTCACATCAATTTTGTAATTATCTACACATCTCTACCTTCAAGGTTGTGGAGTCTTACTTTTCCTTTCTATTCCCATTAATGACATTATGCACCTACTGGCTTCATTTCCTATGTGATGATTCTTTTTGTTTTTCCTGCAATTCATTCACACTCTGTAGCAACTGAATAGTAATCATTTTGTTCCATTCTTCTTAAGCTATTTATCCACTTTTCATTGATTGCATTGTAGCTCTTTATTTCCTCATCCAACTTCTACAAGCTATTTCATGCTCCCATAACTCTTATTTCCAATCCTCTTCTTGAATTAATCTGAGTATACCTCTAATTCTTCCAAATATGAAAGCAACCATTTTTGTTAGAATTATACATATTATAAAAAAAAATCAATTAATGCTACATGTTCTTTTTCTGCTCAATTCATGAAGAAGTATATCATTATTCTCCAAATTATAATAATTGAAGTTTATTCTCATCTAAATCATCTTTCCAATAACTATACGCATGCCCCAATGCGATCTCTTAGCTGAAAGTTATGGATTCCTAAAAATCCATTTTCACCCCATTTGTGCATTTTCTCCACTAGTGTAATTTTATTAAAATTCCAAATTCGATCAACTGCAGAAGAAAATATGTCAGGAAATAGATAAACTTTTGTATGAGGTGTCGATAATAAAAATGTCGTGTTAATAACAACTCTCATATTTTCAAACATATGCTCTAGTAAAAAACTACAACACTTTTGAGATGACAACTTTGTCCTTTTTAACCGCTTTTTCCATAATTAGAAGTTTTTGCAGAATAGGCTATCTCTCAATTTGTGCATTTCTAGAAAAATTTGACTTTGTTTTTTTGACAATTATATAAAATTTCGAGAAAATAATTTTTTCCATTTTTCGATCTAGGGTCACTTTTCCTCTAAAAATCTCAAAAATCTCCAAAAAGTGGCCCAAGATAGTGGGTTTTGGCCTATTTCAACATCCCCATTCCAATCCCCTTAGTATTTATTCAGTTCATTTGTGGGTTATTTCTGTGTATTCGTTTTTGACACTCTCCATGAATTTTGGCTTAATCTGGACCTCTGCTAATGATCTGGACCCAAATTTTTAAAAATAACTAATTTTCAATTTCTGACAAATCCGAGTAGAAATGGACAATGGCCCTATCTGGAAATTCCCTATCTGGAAATTTTGTATATCTCATCTATGTGGAGAGAACCCATAAGTTTCATCCCAACCTAATGTAATTTTCTCTAGTTATGGCTAAAACAAGAAAACAACTCTAGACTTGGTTTTTGTTTTTGAAACTGATGGACAATTTTTCCTATGTGGAAATCTGCACTATCAATATCAATTCGGAAGAGATACAGACCATTGATATTATTCGAAACCTCTTCCCTTCACAAAGCTTCAATTTGCTGGTTACACGAACTCCGTGAAAATCACAGTCTGAAAATCTATTGGACTGGCTCTATTGGACTTCATCCATCAGAAACTCCAATTGGCAGGGTACGTGGATCCCTCCAAAATCCACAGTCTGAAACACTATCAGACTCATCTCATCGGAAGACCTTCGTCAGAGGACACAAATTTCCATGATCCTCATCCCTTCTGAGATCCAAACTTCGATAGCTTATTGGGCTCACTTTATTGGACTCGCTCATCGGAAACACTCCTCAATGAACCATTCAACAACCTCCTTTCGAAGAGTCTCAAAAACCATTCTTCTTGAAGAAAAAATGATCCTTTGATAGATCAGACAATCAATAATCATGTCGATCAAAGACTGTGATCATCTCAGGGTACCAAACTATGGACTAGTTGCCTCGGTCAGGCTAACTTCATCGAAACTTTTTTGAACAAGCTCTTTCAAAAATACTTTTCTGAAAGAAAATCTCTATGATATCTAATGGCTGAGAATGATCCCAACTAATATGATGGTTCTCATTCTTTTAGGATTCTACCATCGGTCTTCTCCTATTTGGACTTCAAACTTATGTCCAAATTTAGACCTTCTGAAACCATCCTTTTGAGAGATATACAACAAAGACTGGGTCTGATTGATCTGGAAACTCTTGTTATTTCAAGCTCGTGTTGTTAGACACCTCCCCTTTGGAATTAACCTCACGCCCAACTCCAATTCTTTCCAACACATCCTTCCCGAAGGCCCTTCGAGAATGCCTTACTCTGATCCTCTGCAATTGAATCTCGACCGTTCATCCTCATGGTCTAATTAATCTAGTTCGTTAGTCCAAAAAACTACACAGTCACCATGAAACTCATAGGAATTCAGCATCCAAGGCTGAATTCAACTCTACAACTTCAAATCGACACCAAAAATCACTTCTTAGAATGCTTTGAATACTAAAAATTAAAATCTTCTTGTAATTTAGCGGTTTCACTTCTAGTCTTCTCTGTTTCTGCCCCAAATTCGTAAGAGACAAATCTGCAATAGAAAATGTTTCAAACTCACACTAGTTCTAGCCCATACCAATCCAGTGTTGAACCAAAAGCTCTGATACCACTTTGTAACGTACCAAGACACAAGCAGGTTGGCCATGCTACCCCAATAACGCACTTATTGAACCAATTTCGAATTATGATATCATTTAATTAATAAATAATCATGAAAGAATCACATGCAATAATCGAGATTCATGCTTCAACATAAAAAAAATGAATAATATGCCATGCACAACAATAACTAGAAAGAATGCATATTATAAATATGAATCTCAGAGATAAATAAATACACAATGAAAGATACATTATACAGAAAACACAAAGATCACTTATATTTTCAAGTAAACATTCACCAAATGGTTGCAGACCAAGGATGTTCCTTCCAACCATAGACAATGTTCTTCATTCACTCTGAAAAGTAGTCTCACCCATGAGCCAAGACTATGAATCCACAAGGACAGGTCCTAGACCAAATATAAAAACACACCAGTAAGATAACAAGATCTCAGGTTTTCCCAACCATACAAAAATCTTAATTTCCATCTCTCTTTCCCCTTCATCCTACACAACCCAAATAAATGAACCCCTTTCTCTTCCATGTAGCCCCTCAAGCCATTCGATTTCTCTATAGGGCTCCAATGCTACTGATCAGGAAATGTCCCTGTTGGAAACTCCAAGGATTCTCATTTGTGCACAATTCTTTCTAAACTACCATCAATCTCATGCACACAGACATCCATTCCCTCTTGGAATGATCAATAATTTATTACATCCACCTAGAAATGGCTCTCCTCTCCCAACCATTCGTTTCCATGATCAGACCAAGAGAACACAAATTAGAAAGAATGAGAAACCAAAAATGAAAGAGTGAGAAGAGTGTAAGAGTGAATGAAGAAGAACCCCCCAAATATCCCACAAGAGAAGTTTATATAATTACATGAAATTAAGAACTACATGGCCTCCCCCAAAGAAGCTCATGTAACCACTTTTCTCAATTATTTACCAATATGGGTAAATAAAATATAATAAAAAGGACTTAGCCCCTTTATCCCCCCTCTCTTGTGGAAATTTACATAATACATTATAATTCATAGGGATTAAAACTGGGGTGTTACACCTGAATCCTATAATAAGTGGTATCATTGGTGTATTGGCTAAAAACAATCGTTCGTTGGTGGAGGTCATGGGGTTAAACCTGCAGACCATCCTCTTTTGGGGGTATGGATAGGAATTACAAATTTAAATATAATTTTTTCTTATATACATAAAAAGCATTATTGGTGGCCCAACAATAATTCATTGGGTTGTTGAGGAATAGGTCGGGGGTTTGATCCACCTACCCTACATTTTAGGAGTGAAACCCCTTTTGGTCAAATCGGTCTTTCCATGTGGCGATCCCTGATTGGTACACGTGGCGGCCACGTAACCACACCATTCCAATTGATGCAACATCACTCCGCCACATCAGCTTCCTACCCTTTCAACCTGCCACATCAACATCTATACTGCCTAGTCATCCTTCCACATCAACATCTGTAGAGCTCAGTCATCATTCCATGTCATCATCTGTACATCCTAGTCATCATTCCACATCAACATTCATACTGCCACTTGTCATGTTTGTACTTCCATATGTACTAACCATACTACCACATTTATTTTTTGTAACTCCATGTGTCCTATCCTTATTTCCACATTTTAGTCCCTAGTGATGCCATGTGTCAACCCTTTCAACCTTTTTTCCTGTTTGGCCAAAAATTCAGAATGCCATAACTTTCTCATACGATGTCCATTTGAGACCGTTCAAGCGTCGCTGAATATATATTTTCAAGATCTTCTACATGATTACATTTACATCAAAATTCAAGAAAAAATATTTTACTGAGTTGTAGAGATCCTCCTGGATCAGTGATGGTCATGTCTATCCTTGTACTTTTCTCATGACTTCTTCAGTGTCTCCTGTACTTGCAAATGGATCTGCCTGATCTTCTCAACAATTTTTTTCTTTTAATGCATCTCCTATGAGGTCCTCCCTCACTCCTCCTCATTTTTCATATACAACATGTAAGGGTGAAGGTGGAAAATACCCAATGCAAGTTTCAAAAGGTGACTTACCAATAGAAGTGTGGATTTCTCTATTATAAGAGTGTCACATATAGATAATATTTTCATTCCTAATATTTGTATGCTTCTGATTGTAAACCCTCAAAAGTTTCACCAATGTCCTATTGAATACTTTCATCTTCCCATTTGTCTGTGGATGGAATGTTGTAGAACTCTTCAACTTAGTGTGAATATTCTCCCACAATGTAGTCCAAAATGTAGTGAAAAATATGGTATCCCTATCTAAGATGATGCTCCTTGGTATCCCAAAGTGCACCCAAACCTGTTCAAAGAAATTATGTGTTACTTCTTGTCCATTGATAGTATTTTTCCAAGGTAAGTTAGAAACTATCTTCCCAACACAAAAATGTCCTACAACCTTGGAGGTTTGAGCCTCTCTGATAAGTTGTAATCGTTCACCTTTAGGAACACATAGCTTGTCAAGATTGTAGAGTAATCCATTCTATAAATAATAGTCATCGTTGCCAACACCTTCTTCTGTATGAATTTATCCCTATAGATTTTGAAACAGCTCCTTGAAGTCTTCATCTTCTATGTATGCCTCTTTATATGCATCATGGGTATAAGGATCCATGTGCATCAAAGTTCCCAAAGCTATAATATTGGATGTGGGTGGCCATGAAAGCATGTATGCCAACTTATTTTTTCCATCCTTCTTATACTTCATGACCAAATGAAATTATTTTAAAAACCCCATCCACTTGCAATGCCTGGTTTTTTGTATCTTATTTTGGGCCTGCAAATACTGTAGTGACTGGTGATCTATGTGGATTATGGTCTCCTTTCCCATTAGATAGTTCTTCCACTTTTTAACAACTTGTACCAATGCATAGAGCTCTTTGTTGTAGGTAGGGTAGTTGAGAACCACTCCATAAAATACTTCATAATGATAACATATGGGCCTTCCTCCCTGCATCAGTACTACTCCCATGGCATACCCACTTACATATGTCTCCACTTTGAAGGGATTATGCAAGCTTGGTAGTGTGAGAACTAGTGCTTGAATGATCTTTCTTTTCATAAAATCAAAAAAATATGTTGATTCTTCCCCCATTGGAAACTCTTACCATTGGTTGTTATGGCGTGGAGTGGTGCAGATACCTTTGAAAATGAATATATGAACTTCCACAAGTATTTCATTGCCCCAAAAAAACTCATAATTTCAGTGACATTTGTAGGAACTATCCATTTCATGATGGCCTCCATCTTTGCGGGATCTATCTTGAGCTCCCGCAAAGATGGAGGCCATAGTACTTTGGTGATTATTTATTATCCTTCTTGTATTGCTTGAAGGACATTTGTTTGTATGGTTGAAGTCTTAAAAACACCCAATCCCCTAGTTCAAAACTTATTTCACTACGATGTTGATCTACTTGTTGTTTCATGCGATTATGTGCCATGGTCAGGTTGTCCTTTAAGATTTGGAGAACTTGTTGTTGATTCTCGATGTGATCTTCCACTTCTTGAACCTTAGATTTTTCTT
>JASDQU010242495.1:203275-221588 GCA_032191745.1 Picea mariana | reverse complement strand
GGGTAAATAAAATATAATAAAAAGGACTTAGCCCCTTTATCCCCCCTCTCTTGTGGAAATTTACATAATACATTATAATTCATAGGGATTAAAACTGGGGTGTTACACCTGAATCCTATAATAAGTGGTATCATTGGTGTATTGGCTAAAAACAATCGTTCGTTGGTGGAGGTCACGGGGTTAAACCTGCAAACCATTCACTTTTGGGCTTATGGATAGGAATTACAACTTTAAATATAAGTTTGTCTTATATACATAAAAAGAACTATTGGTGGCCCAACAATAATTCATTGGGTTTTTGAGGATTAGGTCGGGGGTTTGATCTACCTACCCTACATTTTAGGAGTGGAACCCCTTTTGGTAAAATTGGGCTTTCCATGTGGAGATCCCTGATTGGTACATGTGGTGGCCACGTAAACACACCATGCCAATCGATGCAACATCACTCTGCCACATCAACTTCCTACCCTTTCAACCTGCCACATCAACATCTATACCGCCTATTCATCCTTCCACATCAACATATGTACAACCCAGTCATCATTCCATGTCATCATCTGTACATCCTAGTCATCATGCCACGTCAACATTCGTACTGCCACTTGTCATGTTTGTACTTCCATATGTACTAACCATACTACCACATGTATTGTTTGTAATTCCATGTGTCCTATCCTTATTTCCACGTTTTAGTCCTCGGTGATGCCATGTGTCAACCCTTTCAACCTTTTTTCCTGTCTGGCCAAAAATTCAGAATGCCATAACTTTCTCATACAATGTCCATTTGACCCCGTTCAAGTGTCACTGAATATATATTTTCGAGCTCTTCGACATGATTACATTTACAAAAAAATTCAAGAAAAAATATTTTACTGAGTTGTAGAGATCCTCCTGGATCGATGATGGTCATGTCTATCCTTGTTATTTTCTTGTGACTTCTTCAGTTTCTCCCGTACTTGCAAATGGATCTACCTGATCTTCTCAACATTTTTTTTCTTTTAATGCATCTCCTATGAGGTCCTCCCTCACTCCTCCTCGTTTTTCATATACAGCATGTAAGGGTGAAGGTGGAAAATACCCAAATCAAGTCTCAAAAGGTGACTTACCAGTAGAAGTGTGGATTTCTCTATTATAAGAGTGTCACATATAGATAAGATTTTCATCCCTAGTCTTTGTATGCTTCTGATTGTAAACCCTCAAAATTTTCACCAAAGTCCTATTGAATACTTTCTTCTTCCCATCTGTATGTGGATGGAATGTTGTAGAACTCTTCAACTTAGTGTGAATATTCTCCCACAATGTAGTCCAAAATGTAGTGAGAAATATGGTATCCCTATCTAAGATGATGCTCCTTGGTATCCCAAAGTGCAACCAAACCTGTTGAAAGGAATTATGTGTTACTTCTTGTCCATTGATGGTATTTTTCCATGGTAAGTTAGAAACTATCTTCCCAACACAAAAATGTCCTACAACCTTGGAGGTTTGAGCCTCTCTGATAAGCTGTAATCGTTCACCTTTAGGAATGCAGATCTTGTCGAGATTGTAGATTAATCCATTCTATAAATAATAGTCATCATTCCCATCACCTTATTCTATATGAATTTATCCCTATAGCTTTTGAAACACCTCCTTGAAGTCTTCATCTTCTATGTATGCCTCTTTATATGCATCATGGGTAAAAGGCTCCATGTGCATCAAAGTTCCCAAATCTATAATATTGGATGTGTGTGGCCATGAAAGCATGTATGCCAACTTATTTTTTCCACCCTTCTTATACTTTATGACCAAATGAAATTGTTGTAAAAAACGCATCCACTTGCAATGCCTGGTTTGTTGTATCTTATTTTGGGCCTGCAAATACTGTAGTGACTGGTGATCTATGTGGATTATGGTCTCCTTTCCCATTAGACAGTTCTTCCACTTTTTAACAGCTTGTACCAATGCATAGATCTCTTTGTTGTAGGTAGGGTAGTTGAGAAACACTCCATAAAATACTTCATAATGATAACATATGGGACTTCCTCCCTGCATCAGTACTAATCCCATGGCATACCCACTTACATATGTCTCCACTTTGAAGGGATTATGCAAGCTTGGTAGTGTGAGAACTAGTGCTTGAATGATCTTTCTTTTCATATCATAAAAAAATTATGTTGATTCTTCCCCCATTGGAAACTCTTACCACTGGTTGTTATGGCGTGGAGTGGTGCAGATACCTTTAAAAAGGAATATATGAAATTCCACAAGTATTTCATTTCCCCAAAAAAACTCCTAACTTCAGTGACATTTGTAGGAACTATCCATTTCATGATGGCCTCCATCTTTGCGGGATCTATCTTCAGCTCCCCTCCACCAATCACATACCCCAAATCACAGATGATTTTAAGGATGGAAATTTATTTTAAAATGTAGAAACCTTGGTGAATATTACTAATCCTTCATATGGAAACTATAAATGTTTGGCAATATTTTTGTAAAAATATTAAAATTTCTAAGGATTTTATATAGTTTGTATAAAATTTTGATGAATTTTAAGGTAAAATAATTTTATCCTATAAAATTTGGGCGAATCCTTTTTAGAATGGCAAATATGTTTTTGGGAAAAACCATGGAAAATTATCCCTTGAGCGAAAATTAGCCCCTAAAATTATCCATGCCCTAAATACACCAAAGACTGCTAAGAAAACTCACATTTCTTGAGATAAGCCAGCAGTTGGTGTTTTTTTAGATTCTCTAACACCTGCATATGATGTGATATGTGTTCCTCCTAGGTAGTGCTATAAACTAGTATATCATCCAAATAAACAATAACAAATGATTCTAGAAAAGGGTGTAAAACATCATTCATTAGTCTCATAAATGTAGTCAATGCATTGCATAAATTGAATGGCATAACCAACCACTCATACAAAATTTTCCTCATCTTGAAGGAATTCATCTTGGTATGTTATTCTTTGACTCGTACTTGATGATGACCTGATTTCAAATCCAACTTAGTGAAGTTATTGGCATGTTGTATTTGGTCCAATAGATCATCAATCTTTGGCAGGGGGTATCAATTCTTTAGTGTAATTTTTTTCAATGCCATGTAATCGATACACATTCTCCAAGTCTCATCCTTCTTGGGAACAATTATGACGGGTGAAACACAAGGTGAGGTACTTGGTCGAATCACACCCTGCTCCAACAACTATTTCAACTACTTATTTACTTCATTTTCTTACAGAACGTACTATATATACAACCCAATATTCAACAAGGGGGATTCTGGCAATAATTGAATTTCATGATCCACTTCCCTCTTAGGTGGTATTCCTCTAGGATCGTAGAACACTCCTATGTATTCCTGTAGAAACACCTCCAATTGATGTTTCTAATATTTAGTACACCCCTCCAGGGATTTCTACACTCTCATTGACTCATCATCAGAATGATTTTCTCATAAGAAAAGAAAAACATATTTCTTACTAGAACTAATCAACTTCTTGGCTTCGTTGGAACTTACCAGTGAGATCTTTGACTTTCCTTATGTGCATTGATAATGCATGACTTACCATCCTTGATCACTCAATATTGGTTGGCTCTCTTCATGAATATTGCATCTCTCATATACATGTAAGGGATTCCAAACACTACTCCACATACATCAAGGGGAATTACATCCAATTCCACTTCATTGATAAAATCAACGTTTATAGAAAATTTAATCTTACAATTTTTCATTACCTTTATCTCTACATCCTTGTTTAACCAACCCAATGGATAGGGACTAGGATGGTCGTGAACCTCCAATCCAATCTTGTTGACCAAATCCACCACTATGAGAATAAGATGTGAACCAAAGTTGAAAAAAACATCTACCTTGGTCTTCTTGAACCAAATCTTGATATAGAGGAGCTTGGTCATCTCCTTCTCTTCCTAGTGATGAAGGCTACTAAGATTCACCTCCTTCTACACATACGTGCATAAAATATTGTCATCCACATTCGATATACTTTCAACCTGATTGCTTGAATCCATGGATAAAAGGTTATTTTTCTTTTCGTCCTTCTTGCAATTCTTTGAGTTCATCTTTGGATGTAGTTTTCAACATTTTTCCTCAATGTCGCCATCAATGTTGCAATGATTGAAATGGTTGTTGGGATCTTTACTCTACTGTGTAGTGGATGTTGTCTTCGTATATTTTCCCCCTTTCCACTTCTTCTTCCCCTCCTTGGAAGATTGTCGATACTCTTTCTACTTTGAACCACATGGCTTCCCCTTATTTTGGCCCATGTTTTCCAGGTATTATTCATGTACACAAGCCTCATCCACTATCCTTGGATTCAAGAGAATCAATCTGCTTTCATAGATGATTTTATAAGCCCCCCAGATACTTGAAGAGTTCATCAGGGTTCTTGGGAGAGATTCCCAACATGATGGCCATCTTTATGAACTCAGAGGTGTACTCTTGTACACTCTACCCCTTCCTTTGTTTGAAGTATTTCCACCAGATCCATTGGTCCTATACATACCCGATAGGCTAGAATTGGGACTTGATGAGGGTTTTGAATTCCTCCCACCTAGTTACTGGAGGATCACCCTCCAGCCTAAGTGTTTTTGTGTGGTTTTCCCACTAGGTTAAAGCATGGCACTCTAATTTCAATCTAACAAATGGAATTTTCTTCCCTTCATCTATATGGTGAATGCTAAAATAAAATTACAATTGTTCAACCAATGGTTCAGTTTTAATGCAACAAACTCACCTTGGTATGGATTTATGTCCAATTTCACTTCCATATTGAATAGGGATTGTGAAGGATTAATGGCATTTGAACTCGACTACTCTTTCTAGGATTCCTTTTACAACTCCTTTCCCGAGTCTTCTCGATCTCCTAAATTCCCCTCTAATCCAATATCTGAGTTAGAGCCTCCATCATTTCCAAACGGTCCAAGATTACTTTCTAGAGTTTGCATCATCTCCAAACGGTCCAAGATTACTTTCTAGAGCCTCCATGAGGGGGTTCATATTGAGGCTGATGTAAAAAAATTTCACTTCCAACCACTCAAATGTCTCTTATGTTGGATCTTGAGGGTTATTATGAACAAAATCATCCGCTATGGCTAGGGTTTCTGTGAATTCTTGTTAAGATGATTCCCAGATCCTATAACTTCCCACAAATACCAAAAAGAAATACCTACTCTGATACAAATATGATCTGTAAACTGTCGTGGATATTCCACTGGAGCAATTCATCACAACATATCTAATAAAATACTGAAAATATTTACTATTAAGATTATTTTTCTTTTAGATCTCCAGAATATTTAGTTACTAATTTTCTTTCTAGGCATGAATTTGATCAAATGTGGAAAATAGAGAATAGTAAAATACAATCACACCATCCAAAAATAAACACAATATATGACTGGGAAACCCAATACGGGAGAAAACCCAGCTAGAAGGTGAGGTTTCTCTGCTCTCTTTTCTTTGGTATAGAAATAATGCAAGTACAAAGAAAGAGACACTCTCTATGGAGTTTCCTTTGATCTATGGCCTATATTGATGCTACAAAATCTCTCCTCCTCTGATGTGTTCACAAAATACCACTCTCTGATGCTTTTCTCAACAATGGAACAAGATATAATGCAAAATAATGGAACCCGTTCTCCTCCTAGTGGCCTGGTATTTAACATTGCCTGATAGCCACCTACGGATAGGTTTTTGACTTCCTCAATCCTAAATTATGGTAGGGTTTTGAACCTTATAGAGTCTTATAGAAATACCTCTCGTGGCTAGCCCCATATGTGTGAGTAATGGGGGATGACATGGTATCCTCTCGTACCATTGTTGTCAACACGATAGGTCAACTTGTGTGAGGCATAAGTTTTCATATGAGCTAAGATTGACATCATGTTTTGACCGTTGGAAAGGTATCGATGTGTAGAATAGCTTCATAGGGTATTGGCTATGCTGGGAAAGTTTTAAACCATAAAAATGTTATTTGATGCCTCAAAATTGCCCCAAAAGGATTCAGACCCCAATTTTCCAAACCGGGACCTGCCACTAAAATGGACCTGAAAAATTATTCCTCCATTTTTTTCCATACTGAAAGGATTGATATATATGAAAAAAGATATAATGATGCAATCCAGATCAGATCTAGATGAAATGATATTTTCATCTTCAACAAAGAACTCAAACATTCATTGGTTTCATGCCCCAACAGTTGGAAGTCAGTGTGAGAACACGTACATGGAACCCTAGCCTATGCATGAATTTATTGGCCTACTTAATTATATGCATTGAGGGTAGCACCCACACATGGGAAACTGGCTTATGGATGTACCTCATAAGTGTTATCATTGAGGGCAGTGTTTTTCGAAGGGGTGGAATGGTGGGATTTATCATAGTGATGTAATAAGAGCCAAAGGGCGTGTTACCGTCCAAACTAGCAGGCCACCAAGGTTCATAGAATAATATGGAAATAACATAGGGGATATGGTCCCAATGTCACCAAAACACCTATCATTCCCTGTTTTATCCAAAGTCCTACAATAAGAGGGTCTAGGAGGCTTCCCACAAACCATCACTTCACCACAAAGAGTATCAAGACCAATACCTAAACATAGTAAACTAGATGAAGGTAGTAGTTAAATTTTTATTTTTCTTGCTGAAATAAAATATACCATAGAAAATAAAGTGACCAAACAACAAGCTAACTTACCCTCAATCCTCAAAATAATGACCAAGTAAAGTACAAGAGAGAGGGGTAATCGTTCTTACCACTTTCCAAATGATGTATGGTATGAATACCTTGTAAAAAGTGGTTGTAGGTGAGGTAATTCCTTGTTTTTATGTTATATCAAACCTGCAAAACATAGTGTAAAACATATAAAATCAACAAGATAATGGCCTTTTAAGACCTCCCACAAGTGCCAAAATGCACTATATTGATATATTTATGGGTATAGAGACAAGGTATAAGTGTATAGCACGACCTATAACCTTAATATATGATACAAAATTAATTTCCATGTGGTTGTAAATTACTTTTACAGAATTGGGGCTCAATTTCCCCTAGGGTCAAAACCCAAAATTTGCTACAACCAATAAAATTACTTCTTGGGATGTAGTTTTGCTCTATAATAACCAAAAAATGAAGATAAGACTTAAAATCAGATATGGAATAAATGTAAAAGGGTTAAGGAAATAGAAACTTACAATATGCCACTCTTTTATTGCCAATCGGAGTGTAGTTATGAATATATTATTTGTTGTTATAACATAAGTCTGCACATTATTTCTTAAGAAAACCCTTGTAAGATGTGTTGAATGAAGCATAAAACTCAAGCATACATGTATCTTGGGGTAGGGAAATTCCCAAGAGGAAAAACCTTAATATCTACTATCTTAACAAAAGATAAAAATGAAATCCTAAGATAGGGTATGATGTTTTTTGTGTACTTATGATAAAATATGATTTTAAAAATATTTGAAGTAAAATGGTTGAATAAATCGAGAGATTTTTCTTAACTTTTACCTTTACCTTAAGATGTCTCTTAGTTTGAGAGATTGTGACCTTGCAAGCTTAAGGTTAGCCCAAATTAATTTCTAGTCATTTGGGTTTGGATTCAAAGGACTATCACCCCCAATGCTAGAAATTCAACAAAACATGGGTTCCTCCTTGAATTTTCTAGGAGAGATCCTCTATAGTATGGTATCCAAGACAACCAATTAACTAGGGTCAGAGTGATAATAGGCCACTTGGTTGAAACTACTCCCAAAGGAGTTGATCCAACAACTTAGGTGTATTACACTAGGATCCCACAAAGAAAGTAAGGAGACAAAAGTATATCTTGTTTCTTCCACGTGAATATGTATCCCGTCTATGGATTGATTGGTTATCTCTTCCAATTCTCCTAAGGAACCTCTGTCAAAGAACAATTTTAATAATCCAAGACCAAGCAAAGAAAACAATATAGTAGAAAATCCACACTGAAATAAGATAATTGAGTTCCAAAATATGTCATTATGATGTTACAAAGTTTCAAAAACAAAAATTTAGAGGGGAAAGCATTATATAGTTTTATTTATAATGACTATTTTCTACCTCTCTCATAAAATATAATTTTCGTGTTTTTCTCATCCACAATTGGTTGGAGGCTAAATAATTTGATAAAAAAATTTATTACATCACTCCATGGTCAAAATGAGATAAAATCCATTTTTAGAATGCTTGACCAATTGATTTTTCCACATGAGAGGTGCGCCCCACTGAAATAAGAGGTTGTATGGTCCTTGAGAAGAATCGATTTGGTGGAGTAGGTGCAATGTTCCAATTTAGGGACAAATTCCCTTTGAAAAATGAGCTAGAATGGTCATCATTTGTCCACATTGACTATTCGTCTTTCAAATGAAAGTTTGACTTGTCAAATCCATTAATGAGGAGTTACAATTTTTCCCAAAAGAGGACAATTTGGTCATTTGGCGGAGAAATTAATTTCTTTACTTCAAGAAAGAGGATCAAGTGTTCGTGAGAAATGTGTGTTGAGTGTGATGCTATAAATTCAAAAAGAAGTGATTTTTTCTTAATCTTGTTGACTTAACTAAAGAAATGGAGGGCCCACATTTGATAATGGGCTTAATATTACTTTCAAAGGATCAACTACAATATTAGTTGGAGGCCATTAAAACCTCATGGGCTAGTGAATTCTACAACATAACTGAATTTTTGGAGGAATACGTTGAGAAATGGATAGTTCATTATGTAAAATAAAATGAAGATATTGAAGATACAATTCACCAGTTAGGTTCTGAGCTTAAAGATATGGAAAATGAGCTATTCAATACCAAGATTAAGCATGAGATAAAAATTTCCGCCATGCGGGAGTACATTGAGCAATTGTTAAATAATGCCTTGGTTAAAGTAAATGATCCAGATCATCAAGAAGTAGTTACAACCATTAGGAAACCTCCAATTGAGAAGCATACAAAATAAACTTGAACAAGAAAATTACAAAGAGTTATTTCCATCATAGTAGGTCAAGAAGATTCTTCACTAGGAAATTTCTCTTTATTTTCCTCTCAGTGAGTTGTCATCCAACCTTTTATCTTATGATCAGTGAATACCAAAGGTCGATACCTAACTATGTTTTCTCTTTTATTCTAGGTCTTTTCATTTACTAGTCCATGAGAGCCCCATCCCAATCCACCTAGGATGAATGGATTTAATTTTTGATTTTATAAAATATTTTAAAGACATTTACAAACTCTTTTAAGAGGCATTTGTATATTTGTTGAGGTTCCCAGAGAACTATCTGGAACACTATACTAGTGATTTCTCAGACTTTGAGTTTAAAGCATGATATTTTGAGTATGTGTCTATCAAAATCCCTTTCAGTTTTAATTGAATGATCATGTTAAGTTCTATGCATATGTTTTCCTTAATTCCCATCCTACTAAATGATGTTTCTTTCTTTACTATATGTTATGATGGAAACATCATTCTGTGATATTCCTTAATCTATTGGTTTATAATCTTGTACAATAATGTGAATATATTTTTCAAAAATAAGCATGGTCTTCTCTCAAGCATTTTTATATTCTTGTATTTTATTTACATAGAGGAGTAACACCTCTTTAAAAACGCAGAAGGATTTATCATTATGATGTTATATTCAAGACCTTGAACTTTCATATAGCAAGAATAGAAGGAATTTATATTGATCCATAGAGAATCAAAGTCATAAATGAATTAAATCTTCCCATGTCTCGAATGCAACAAAACCATTGATAAAAATAACAATGTGACATAAACATTGAGGAATGTATCAACTCAACATAAGTCAACCAAGATGAAAACCATGTTGCAACATAACTATTAACGACCATTGAGATCCAACATAACCCTTGAGGAATGTTGCAATGCAACATAAACATTGAGGAACGTAGTAATTTGATATAACCCAAACAAGATAAAAGTTTCGATATGAAAGCCATATTATCAATATATTTCTGTACCAATTGGACATTATATTGAATTCTAACCCTTAGTGACATAATATTGAATTTTATTCATCTTTGTTTATCAATCATAGTAATAATCATCTTTTCTATACACTAATGGATATTATGAACATGAATCAATGCTCATGAATCTTTAATCAATGCTTATCAATATTGATATTGCTAAATTATTAGTTTATCAATGTCATATTGAGGAATGTCACAACCCAACATAACCCTTTGTGAATGTTGCAATGTGATATAACCCTTTATGATCATCACAATGCAACATAACCATTGAGGAACATAACAATTAAATTAAATTCAACTAAGATTAGCATCACAATAAGACATAACCATTGAGGAATGTCACAATATAGCACAACACTTAAGAAATGCCACATTTTTACATAACCCTTCATGAACATTACAATGTGACATAGCCATTGGGAAATTTAGCAATTTGACATAGTTTAGGTCACTGGATGTTGCAATGTAACATAACCATTGAGGGACATAATAAACCAACATATCACTTTAGGAACATCACATTGTGACCTAGCCATTAAGGAAGTTTGTAATGCAACACAACCATTCAAGAGAATAATAATTCAACATAAGTCAACCTAGATTAAAGTCACAATGTGACATAACCATTGATGAACACAATAGTTTGACATAAGTCAAATAAGATGAACATCAAAATGCAAGATAACAACATAGCATCTTATTAATTTCGTAATTAAATATAATATTGTGTTCACCCGTAAGGGCACATTGTGACATTTTTTCAAGACAACCTCTTTATGTCACCATGTTACAAAACTTTGAATTCAACCTCTTGATCATAGTCAACCATTTTCAAACAAATTAAAGATCATCAAACATGGTCAGTTATAGTCACCATGGTCAACCATGGCGAATTTGACATAATTCTACAAAGATGAACATTGCAATGATACATAACCATTGAGGAACTTCACAATCCAACATAACCCCCAAGGAATGTCACAATGTGATAAAACCCTTTATGAACATTGAAATGCAATGTAACCATTGAGGAAGGTAGAAATTTGAGATAAGTCAACCAAGATGAGCATTGCATTGTGACATAACAATTGATGATTGTTGAAATCTAGCATAACCTTGAGGAATGTTGCAATGTGGCATAACCATTGAGAATTGTAGCAATTTGACATAAGCCAAATAAGATGAACATCACAATGCAACATAACCATATCATCAACCTCTTTTGTTACAATGTCACATAATATTGAATCCTAACTCTTAATGTCACAGCGTGATATAATATTGTGGTCACCCGTAATGTCATAATTTTACATTTTGTTGAAGTGAACCTCTTAACGTCATAATGTGATAGGATTTTTTTATTCAACCTCTTAATTTCTCAATTGGACATAATTTTGAATTCAGCCTCTTTGCAAAATTCAACCATCTTCAAGAATAGTGACCATGGTCAACTATCATCAACCATAGTCAAAATGGTCAACCATATCCATCCATAATTAACAAAAATCTATCATAGTCAACCATGGTCAAGTAGAATCATCCACAGTCAAGAAAATTCAACTATAGTCAACCATGGTCAACCTTAGTCAAACATAGTCAACCATTGTTATCCATAGTAAATCATAGTCAAACATATTCATACATGGTCAACCATAGTCAATCATATATAAACAAATTCATCCAAAGTTATCCATAGTCAACCATGGTCAACCATATTCAAACATGGGCAATAATGGTTAAACATAGTCAACCATTATCAAACAAAGTAAAATATGATCAATCATGGTCAACAATGCTCAAACATGGTCAACCATAATCATCCATGGTAAAAACATAGTCAAACATGGTCAACCCTATTCAATAATGGTCAACCATATTCAAGCATGGTTAACCATAGCCAACCAAGGCCAACCTAAGTCAACTGTAGTTAACCATGGCTAGCCCAAGTCAGCCATAGTTAACCGTTCTCAACCATAACCAAACATGGTCTACCACATAATTAACCATTGTTAAGCATGGCCAAACATGAACAATTATGGTCAACTAAAGTCAACTATAATCATACATGGTTAACCATACTCAACCAAGTTTACGATGGTTAACCATTGTCAAACCATAGTCAACTATGGTTATTATTCTTAATTAATTACATTTTTATATTTAAATTTTCTTTTGAATAATATAAAATTATAAATAATTGTATAACTATATTATTAATATTAATTATATAATTATATTATATTTCTATTATTTCATTTTCCCAAATGCAATTTGTCAACTAGCATAACGATACAAATTAAAATTGGTTGAAATGTACTATAATCGACGACATTTATGCTTTTCACTTTTAATAATGTCATTGATCAATGTATATCACAATTTTTTATTAATATAATCCTCTTAAGTGGTCACAGGTTCAAATCTAGAGGGGGGTAGGGTATGTATACCTTCGTAGACTTTACCAGTCAAATTGTTGGGCAGAGGGGGGTCCCTTGTCCCACAAACAAGGGGGTCTCATACACCAATTTGGTGTGGTGGCTTGGCCATGACCTTAAAAATAGATTATTATTATTATTATTATTAATTTTAATTTATCATAACTATTATTTATAATAATTTCATTTTTCATATATATATAATGGAGTCTAAATATTTTATTTGATAATAAATTTTGAATTGTTACTAAAATCTCTTTCATTTCAAAAATTACCGCGCAACATTTAGTTTTTTCCCATTTAAAAGTCTACAAGTGGAAAAAATGTATGTAAATCAGAGTATGTAGATTTTCACGGTTTGCCATAATGATATGTCAAATTTATGGATGTAAATTGTTTATGGAATTTTTGAAATGCCCAACATTTTGAGTGGACACTCCACCCATCATTAGGGATAGTAGAAGCAATAAGAGCTGAAAAGAGTGTTGAGGGAAAAGGTTAAAAATGTTGAGAATACAAATGTTGTCCACTTTTCTGCAACATTCTTATTCTCAGCCTTTTTAACCCTTTCCCTCAACACTCTTTTCAACTCTCATTGCTTCTACTATCCCTGATGATGGGTGGAGTGTCCACTTGAAATCTTGGATGTTTCAAAAACTCTATACACAATTTACATCCATAAATTTGAGACAACGTATGTAAATGTTTCATGTCTCTAATTATGATTTTGTTCCTTTGGACTATTTATTATATGTTATTGAAAAAATATGTATAAATACATATTGATTCCAAAATTATAAACAAGAATAGAGGTTGTTAATAGTTTCCATGATGAAAATTTTCATGACTCACAATAACATATGATTTTAAAATAACAATAAGTTTGTGGGCATTGTGAATGGCAAAATTATATGTTGTAAAAAATTGACTTTTGACTAAATGAGATCCCAAAGGAACTTCAATATTTGGGTCTTCAATTTAAGGATAATAGCTAGAACTCCATAGAAATTGAGGTTGGAGTCAACTCTTTTGTTTTGAAATAAATATGGAAGTCCATTTCAGTTGGTTGGTATTTATCCTTAGCTTCCCATGTTGATGAAACTTCCAGAAATGAAAAGTTTCCCTCTTGTGTTGATGGAACTTCTATAAATGAAGAGCCCCCTTACTTGAAGAGTATATTATGGATAGTGAATATTTGGACATAGACCTCCTACAACTTATAGAAATGAGGTGTCTGACAGTGTTTCATGGAAACCTTCATAGGAGATCTAGCTAAAACAACTACAAACAAAGCTTATCAAGAAAGGAAGAGATATTCAATATGGAAGAATGAGAAAATATATTCACAGTAATCCAATGAGCTGATAATTGATAAATAGATCATGATCAATATGATTCAATGAATGAGTGGAATACACTCATATATAGGGCAAAACATTCCATAATTAAGAAAAGCAATCAAGCAGATAGATTTCCTTAGGAATGCATGCATGCATAATAGTGATGGTAAAAATAGAAAGTCTAAAATAGAACTAGTCAATTAACTCCCACTGAACTAGTGTGTCGAAAATAGAAATTTCTCCAACACCCTTGAACATCACTATGGAATAAAAAATGAGTCCTGACTACTAGGCCATTTTAGGTAATCATGTACAATGAAACTAATGAACACTGAATAAAAGTGAGGAAAGAGGGAAAACCATGTGGGAACAAAACCCCCCCTCAAAAGATAATGTATCAAAAGAAGAAAATGGTAGATTCTAGGAAACTGTGTTCTTCACTGTAAGACGATCCAACAAAGTATGAAACTTTGGCTCATTGAAAGTCTTCGTGAAGATGTAGAAATCTTTATGGATCTGATGAAGTCCTTTGGCAACCTGTCGGGCCTTGTACCTCTTGATCCTATGGACCCATCTGCACCTAAAAATATTCCTTTCTGGTGGACATGGAACCAGATTTCAAGTCTGGTTCTTTAGGAGTGAGTCATACTCCTTCTGCGTGGCTTCTTTCCATAATGGATTTCCCACAACCCTATTGTATTTCTTTGGATCAGTAGATTAAACCATATAGAAATGCATGGGAATCGCAGGTTCTGAAGATGAAAGTACATGAGAAGGATCCTCATGCTGAGATCGAGTCATCCTTGAATCCAATGGATTTTCTGCAAGGTTGTCTGATGCCTGAAGTGTGGTCTGTGCCTTCTTGGGCATATGTTGAATCTTCGAAACTAGCTTCTTATCTGGATGTACTACCTGATTATCTCCATGTACATAATCTGAGCATATGAAATCATCTCTGATGTCTGAAACTGATGGAAGAACAATAGTATATGCATGTTGCACTGGATGTGCATGCAAAGTACTCTCCTTATGTGTAAGTAGAATAGAGGATTCATCGTCAGAAAACTTAATGAATTTATACAAGCTTGACTTTTGATCCACCTCACCAATTGCAATCATGGAATTTCCATGCATGTCAATTACTGAAACATAATCTGATGTAAATTCAACATTTTTACCTTTCTGAGTGATTTGATAAACTAACAACAGGTTTATAGAAATATTTGGAACATGTAAGACATTATCAAAACTTCCATTAGGGAGTTCCACTCTTCCCTCTCCTACAACCGCTATTGGAGTATCATCCCCCATGAGAATAGGAGGTCCAGAGCATGAACTCAAAGAAGTAAAAACTTCCTCTTTAGCTGCCATATGATGTGATGCACCAGAATCTATAATCCATGAATCAGATGAGGAATTAATTGCAACCAGAGCATGATGATTACCTTTCTTAGACGCATGGTCTTCTTCCTTCTTCTTCTTGGCTCCTTTAGGAATGAAGTCTCCAAGGTTATTCCTCTGAAGTACATGTGTCATAAGATCAATCTGCTTCTTCATGCATGTGGATTCTTCATGATTCAGTTTATTGCAATATGTGCACTGTTTTCCCTTCTTCTTCTTCCCTTTGGAATTTGAAGAATCTTTGGAACCTAAATAATCCTTGAAGGGTTTGGAATATCCATCCTTTTTTGACTTTGGATGTAATAACGCCTTTCGTTTCTTCTTCGATTTCTGATTGTATGACCCTTTTCCATCATGCATGGTGAGTGCATATGCTTTGGGATATTTCATGAGGCCCATCTGTATGAGTTTTTTCTTCTCTTTTGTAAGAGACTCAATGAACTGAGCCAACGTAGGCATTTTTCAATTTGTTCCAAAAAGACATCTGCCAGAATGGAAATTGGAGACATATACATCGTATTCTGGTCCTAGCTTGGACAAGATTGTTAGAATAAGTTGTTTCTCTTATGTAGACTTATCAATACCACATTCACCTAAGCTCAATAGAAAAGATTTAAATTTAGTAACAAAATCTTATATATTATCAAAACTTTTAGGGTCTAAGGTATTCAACTCTACCTCAAGCATATGACCTCGCACTCATCCTGCTTTCCAAAGAGTCCTTCCGGGGTGGTCCAGATATCATTTGGAGTCTTGCATGCAGCAACATGAAACCATAAATCAATGGATATTAACTGAAGAAGTATTCATGTGGCCTCATCCTTACGGTTCTCCCATCTCATCTTCTCAATCGCTGATGTAGGTTTTGTTTCTGTCGCCATCGTCAAATTATATAGTCCTTTTCTTTTGAGTTGGAATGTCGCCTTGGGATTCCAATCAAAATAATTGTAATATGTGAGGATTACCACCAAGTTTGAATGCATAATAGTTGTCATATCCATCTCTCCCACTGTTTCTAATAACCCTTAAAAATTTACTCTCAATCTGCAAGTGAAAAATTAAGAAATCATGGCACAAAGGACACTTTAAGTGAAAATTCGTATCAGTTTCAAGAGATGATCTTGTGGCTTACGTTTTGAGCAAATGGTGAGGAATCTCGCCAAACGGTTGAAAAAGCACTTCCAAAATGGGCAAATTTACTTTCCACGTGGGTCGTTTCCTCCAAAACCTAATATTTTGGAGCAATGAATGTAGAAAGGTGCGACATAATAGTTGTCATATCCATCTCTCCCACTGTTTCTAATAACCCTTAAAAATTTACTCTCAATCTGCAAGTGAAAAATTAAGAAATCATGGCACAAAGGACACTTTAAGTGAAAATTTGTATCAGTTTCAAGAGATGATCTTGTGGCTTACGTTTTGAGCAAATGGTGAGGAATCTCGCCAAACGGTTGAAAAAGCACTTCCAAAATGGGCAAATTTACTTTCCACGTGGGTCGTTTCCTCCAAAACCTAATATTTTGGAGCAATGAATGTAGAAAGGTGTGACATAATAGTTGTCATATCCATCTCTCCCACTGTTTCTAATAACCCTTAAAAATTTACTCTCAATCTGCAAGTGAAAAATTAAGAAATCATGGCACAAAGGACACTTTAAGTGAAAATTTGTATCAGTTTCAAGAGATGATCTTGTGGCTTGTGGCTTACGTTTTGAGCAAATGGTGAGGAATCTCGCCAAACGGTTGAAAAAGCACTTCCAAAATGGGCAAATTTACTTTCCACGTGGGTCGTTTCCTCCAAAACCTAATATTTTGGAGCAATGAATGTAGAAAGGTGCGACCACGGATTCGTATCAGTTTCAGGAGGCTATCTCACAACTTACTTTCTGAGCAAATGGTGAGGAATCTTGCCAAACGGTTGAAAACCCACTTCCAAAATGGGCCGATTTACTTTCCTTATGGGCCCTCTCCTCCAAAACATAATATTTTGGGAGGAATAACTGCTGAAATGTATGAACATGGATTTAGCTCGCCGAAACCCCGATTTTTCTTATTCTTTGGCTTGTTTGGCTTGCTCCAAGCAACATATCAGTGATACCATTTCAGTGTTTCATGGAAACCTGCACAGGAGATCTAGCTAAAAAAACTACAAACAAAGCTTATCAATAAAGGAAAAGAGATTCAATATGGAAGAATGAGAAAATATATTCACATTACTCCAAGGAGCTGATGATTGATACATAGATCATGATCAATATGATACAATGAATGAGTGGAGTACACTCATATATAGGGAAAAACATTCCATAATTAAGAAAACCAATCAAGAAGTTAGCTTTTCTTAGGAATGAATGCATGCATAATAGTGATGGTAAAAATAGAACTAGTCAGTTAACTCCCACTGAACTAGTGTGTCGAAAATAGAAATTTTTCCAACAGTGTCCCCCTACTTGAAAAGCATATTATGGATGAAAATGAAGATATGGACACATACATATCCCATTCGATTTGAATTCAAGGAAACAAATTTTTTGGTAAATAACTTATCTATTTAATATGGTTTTTATAAGAGAAAGAATAAATAATTATATATCTAACTCAAATTTTCTTGTAAATGGAATGATTACATCTTCCCAAGCAATAGGTTAAACTGGAACTAGGGGTAGTGTCTGGTCTCATGTATGGGATTAAATTTATATACTACTATAAATCGCATAACCCCATTGAAGGTAGCCTCAATGATGACCACATGGGATATTGGATTTCTTGTGGATACTATCTAGGTTGAACCACCTTCTTATCTTGGAGTAAGACCTTAAAGTTCTTTTGATTCGTTAATATATCATCTTCCTTAGATGTAAGAAAACATGTTAACAACTCAATACCCAAAGGCCTATGATAGGAGTGAAATTTCTCCCCTTTAAAAACCACCAACGAGTTCTTAGTCCTTGTTGAAGGCCTAAAACTATAGAAATCATTTTTTACATTGACTGCATTTTTGTTTTTACATTGACCAACAATTTCGTGCTCTTTTTCAAAGTTAAAAATTGTTGCGAATGATTTAATTTTTTTTCCTTCCTTTTGATTGGTCATTCAAAACATCATCTTATTGCCAAGGTG
>JASDQU010242495.1:131314-168046 GCA_032191745.1 Picea mariana | reverse complement strand
AAAGCATTGTAAGTTGATTTATATTGATGGTAATGAAAAAGATACTTTTCCCGTCCCGAAACACATGAATCTCATCTTCATTATCTGATTTATGTTTTATTTCTAACCCCCTAGTAGATCAGTAGCATGCATATACGTTCTTGTCTTGTTTGCAGGAAATCTTTGTGGAAGGAGCAGCAGTAGCAAGGAGACAACAACTCAATGGAGGATCTACTTCAACCTTCGGAAAACAAGGTTAGTTTATTCTTCCTGTGCTTGTCTGAGAAAAGGGGTTGAGATTTTGGGTAGAAGGTTAAAGGTTAAATCTGAAGGGTCATGATCTGCATATAGGCTTAGAACCCTAGCTTATTAGTCCGTAGGGTAAAATACCCAACAACAGAGGTGCATGTAGATCTCCTATCCTATGCGAAGTGGGTATTTCCTGTGGCTATGTGTTTGTAGAAGATTAACAGAAGATAATAAGGAAGAGAAGAGTTGGTGGACGTAGCCCCACACTGGGGTGAACCACGTATATCCTATGTTAAGGTTTCTTTGTGCATTATGGTTGTATGTTAGTAATGTGATTTATGCTGAGTGATGATATCATTATGTATGATGCATTTGGTATAATATCTTAGTACTTGGTAAGATGAATGAATGTTAGATCTGATCTATCTCTCCATGCTAAGTGATTGAATGTGTTAGATCTTTTTGAATACTGCGTTGTTCTATAATTAGGGTTTGGATATACGATGTGAATAAAGTTTAAATACTTATGAATGTTAACTGCTAAGTGCTTTGTTAGAGTGGTGTAATCACAGATATGTGTCCCATCTAGGTTGTAGACATTTGAGTCCTACAACCACCCCTGCCTCTACCTCAGTTGAGACTTCATCTACTTCGCAGGTGTTGCCGAATGTGTCGATAATTAATGTTTTGTTGGTACATTGTTGAAGCATTGAACCCTGGGTCTGCCCCCATGCCAACAAATGGTTCTATTTTCGAGACCTGAAACTGTGATGGTTGGGAACTAAAGAAGAAAAAGATCTTCTACTTTAATGTGTAGTATTCTACTTGACTTGTGAAGCTCTGTGGCAAGAAGACAAGTCTGATTTGAAGAAAAGAGGTAATACCTTGATGCTTGTGCTCTGAGAGAGGTAAGATAAGTGAATTTTTTTTTTTGAAAGAATGACTCTAGGTATGTCTGATAAATTTTGTCCTAATCCAAAAACTAGGGCACAGTTAGACGAAAGAAGATTTGATATGAATATATCTGACATAAATAATGAAAGATATGTTATTCCTATGCATAGAAAGAATGTTTGGACTAACAAATGGATGTAGGATCCTAGAAAGAATTTTTTTCAGGTTAGTTACTGTGATCCCAGTGCGCAGTACAAGAAAGGTTGGGGATCATTTAAGAGAAAGAGAGGATTAACCCTTTGTTACAGTTGCAGAATACCGAGACATCTTTCTAAGGAATTCCCTGGTAAAAGACCTGGTTATCTTTGATGTAAATCTATGGACCATAAAGTTTTGGATTGTCCTAGAATGATTGCTAAAGTTTAAAAGATGAATATGAAACAAGAAAACTATGAGACGAACCAAGAAACTAAGGATATGATAGAACCCTAGAAACAATTAGAGATTGTATTACTACAAATGAAAGAAACCTTGAATTACCATAGAAATATCAACTTATCAGAGGTCTTAAAAGAGAAAGAGTACATAGAAACAAGATTAGGAGACTTCGACATAGACTGTGTCTTGTATGAGGAAACATAGGTGAATATCATGACTTAAAGAACTTGGGAAATTTTGGGGAATCCTTCTATGGTTCATTCATTAGGAGGAATAGGATTATTTAGAGGAAAGTTGATAAACCTATGTGGAAGACTTACCTAGACATCTATGCATACTCATGGCACTTCGACAAAAGAAGAATTTGAGATCGTTAAGTTTGTTGAGAATAGTGCCCCATTTGCTATTTTTCTAGGAAAAACCTGGATTGAGAAAGATTAGATGTGAAGGAAACAAGAAGAGGAGGATCTAGAACATAAAATGAAAGAACTAAGAGATTTCATGGCTAGGAGAATAGTGCACTTACTGGAAGAACAAGAGAACCGATCAAAGCTACTAAAGACCAAATATATGGATATCGAAGTTGAAAGGACACAAGAAGACTGGATACACCTATCTATACAAGAGAGTAGAGCACCTACCCCAGAAAGAGAAGAAGTTTTACCCTTGAATTCTATGAAAGACCCTCCAGAGTGAGAAATTATCATGCCAAGAGGAGATAAGAACGATAATGGAAAGAGGAAACCAGTGATTTAGATCAAAGGAAAGAAGGCCATAAAGCTCAGTAAGAAGAGGGAAAAGTTATAAAAATTGCAAGAAGCTCCGGAAAGAACTTCGTAGAAGGAAGGTTTCCATAACTCGAACTTCGTCGAAATATTAGTACAACATAGATTGACACTTTTCCATGACAAAGAAATATGACAATTGGAGGCAATATGATCGTTTGATCGACGCTCCTGAATGGTTAGGAAAGAAGTTATGGCCTGAAAGTTTTCCATTGGACTGTTGGGACCACACCATAATGGATGGAATTGCATTGAATAAGGCTTTGAGACCCATTGAAAGAAACTGTTACAATGATATCTATTTATCCCGTCAAACGTTGCACCGAGAACACATTTTCTAATTGTGATTATTCGAGCCCATAGAGAACTAGTTTATTTCGCGTAGTGACCATTGAGACATCGCCATCCATTCTGTTAACAATGAGTATTGTTCACCGACCTGAGATATCATGTCTCGAGTGTACATGTCGGACGAAATTAGCACAGCAGAAAAAGTTGTCAAAGATATTCTAATAGACCTCATGGCAGAGAAGGTGATGTCCACAGGAATCCAAGCCTCATCAATGCAAGGAGTGCAAGCCTCCCCATCGACTTCTCGTGGATATGAACCATCTCGAGATGCGACCAAGAAAATAACCAAGCATCATGATGACTTGGTGAATGTGAAGCTAATTCCATCCATCCTACCTGACTGCATCCCACCCTTGGCCAATGTGGTGAGTCATTACAGTGTCTCGAGGGGCTTCGACTACATAGTCATCACTACGTACCTTCTGAAGGGAATACAAGCAGTCAGACCGCAATTGGAAAGGATTCCAACCTTGAATATCAATGACTATAACCTAGAATACTGCAAGAGCTATGGCATGCTCGCACCTCACAAATATTTGAACAAGACGAAGGGGAAGAAATCGAATATCATCCCCCAACCATGCACTATGGACATCGTGAGGTCCACTGTCTTGAATGTGATGAAGATACCACATTTTGGAAGGCACCAAGAGGTTAACATGTGAGTTAATCTTCTGCTATCGTGCTTCCACGACGGGTATCTATGGTTAGATAGACACATCACCATCGATCCAACATTGATCCATAGGATCATCGAATTGAGCATGCAGGGACCAGACCCTTAAGAATTTTATCCAGAGAAGGTTGCAGATTGCGCCCTGGAATAGAAGATCAAAGACACCTATGACGATGTAGAGAAAGGGACATGAGGATACAAGGTAGCCTCCATTCAGAATGGTGTAGTGCACCTTTCTTGCCAGTTTATTTTTGGTAATATAGTAAGAAAGAACACACCCATGCAGGTCTCAGGGTTTTTCATTGACCTCATAGGAAAATGCATGGAAGGACTACAGATGAACTGGGCCAATTACCTAGTCAATCAGTTAGAACTGGATTGTCGCGAAGGTCAGGATTAGGGCTATGAGTTCCATTTTAGTTGGTTGTTTATCCTCATCGCATTTATTGCTTGAGAGATGCCAGAAGGTGCGACCTTCCCTGACATTGACCCATTCCAGTAGGACAAAGAACAGTTGCTCACAGAGCAGGTCAGAGATAAAGAAGCAGTCAACAGAGCACTTCACTCTATGATGGGCTTAGAGAAAATGGAGGAAGACTGAGTGGAGAATCAAGTGACGAAGCTTTCTAAATCCATTCAGTAGCTTCAACAAAGAGTCACAGAACTAGAGATACAAATAGTGACAAGCACTCTGCAGGAAGTGAGAGACCATAGAGAAGCAACTTCCCGAAGTGCAGTTGAAAGGATCAAAGCATTATCCATGGAATCTAAACAAGTAAGCACTCATAGTGGGCATAATTATGAGCGCCTTACCGAGGACCCTAAACTAAAGACATTGGAGTCACAACTCTAGAAAGAAAAGCAAAAAACAACATTAGTACAAGCGCAATTGAAACTCCTATTAGCAGTTGAGAGGATGAAAAGATCCCAAGAACAACGCACAACTCAGAAACATGNGAACAAGTAGTCACTTCGGTAGAACAACGCTTAGAAGGACCTGTGAACGAGATAGTTATTCAAGAGTTCATCGAGTAGGAGGCCTTGGTGCAATAACAGGCTGAAGAAGCTCAAGCCAAGCTCAAGGATTTTGAGGCAAAGTTACCCAGACCAGAGTGACTTGGGACGAGTCACAGGTGAGTGTTGGGGGCCTATTGGCCCTAGAACAATTTTTGGAGATCCTTGGCCATGTTTGACCTCTTTTGGGACTTCAACAGGCTGGTCGAAGGCAGAGCGCAAATTGAAGCAGAGATCGTGGGATCTCGGCCCCTTTTTAGGGCAGTTTTGGGATTAGGGTTTATGTAACGGGTATGGGATGTCAGCCCATGGGTTTACCCATGTTTAGGCCCATTTTGTAATGTATAAATAGATATCTAGGTGATGTAGGAAGAGGCCAATGTTCTAATTACAAATAGTTGTGGATGCATTATGCATGTTATGTGTTAAGAACTTGTAGAGCTAAGTGCAAGTGATTGTAAGAAGCTTGTGTATAGACAGTAAGAAAGCTTTGTTCTTAAACCTATCTCGGGGAAGGAGGATTTGGAGAGGTGTGCACAGATATCTTGTCCTATGCAGAGTGGGTTCCTATGGCTCTGTTCTTATAGAATATTGACAAAAGATAATAAAGAAGAGAAGAGTTGGTGGGCGTAGCCCCACACTGGGGTGAAGCACGTATATCTTGTGTTATGGTTTCTTTGTGCATTATGGTTTTATGTTAGTAATGTGACTTATGCTTAGTGTTGATATCTTTATGTATGATTCA
Source organism: Picea mariana (assembly GCA_032191745.1). NCBI lineage: Eukaryota > Viridiplantae > Streptophyta > Pinopsida > Pinales > Pinaceae > Picea > Picea mariana. The sequence goes on along the minus strand of JASDQU010242495.1, from coordinate 162,915 downwards.
TTTGGCATAATAGCTTAGTTCTTGGTAAGGTGAATGAATGTTAGATCTGATCTATCTCTCCATGCTAACTGCTTGAATGTGTTGGATCTTGATGAATACTGCGCTGTTTTGTAATTAGGGTTTGGATTTACGATGTGAATAAAGGTTAAATATTGATGAATGTTAACTACTAAGTGATTTGTTAGAGTGGTGTAATCATAGATATGTGTCCTAGCTAGGTTGTAGACATTTAAGTCCTACAACCACCCTTGCCTCTACCTCGGGTGAGACTTCATCTTCTTCACAGGTGTTGTCGAAAGGGCCGGTAGTTAGGGTTTTGTTAGTGCGCTGTTGAAGCATTGAACCCTAGGTCTACCCCTATGCCAACAGAAATCCTATGCATATAATATCTTGTTTTTAACTAGTTGGATGCCATGTTAATTTATATAATTCATAAAAGTGCAATTAGTTTCTTTGGTTATTGTTGGATAGTGTATGCATCATGCATAATGCAATTACTTATACTCTATTACTGGATGCAATGATGGAGTGGAATATTTTGTGTGTATTATATTTTTTAAATAGAAATGGGACCTGGTTATTATTTTGTGTCTTCGGAAGCAATTTAAGTCGGTCAGGGGTTGTTACAGAAATTGTGTAGGCTGAAAACAATAAAAGGTGAATAGAAAAAAAGGTGTGTTGTTTTGAGGTTGTATTGTTCACTTTGTTTTTTTGTTGCTTAATGTGTTTATCTACCATGTAATATGTTATAGTTCAGTAAGACAAAAATATTTGTTATCGGACAAATCAGTAAGTGTAGACACAAACTAATCTCCCTAACTTCCATAGGAAGCTAGAACAAAACAAGACAGAATACAAACTTCACCTTAGACTTCATTGTCATATAAACTAGTTTAGAGAGGAATGAGTGACATACCTTTTAAATAAAGCTTGATCCTCGCTAGTGTCATCCTTGTCACTCCATATTTGTATTTGTGGGATGGTGAACCTATTTATGAAGCACAAACCAACAAATATAGAGAACAAAGATCTATATATTCCAATGAATTCTATGTATAAGATCAATGAGTTATACAATAAAAGTCAAGACACCTTTATAGGGAAGAAATGTATTGCTGCATTATGTTAAAATGGAAGTGGAGAATACAACCCATGCCTCAATGTTGCAAGGTCCCTTCCAATGGATATTTTCTCCAACACACACACCTTTGATCCAATTCCTTTGATGAAGAAGATACACAATATGACTTAGAGAGCTAAAGAAAAGTTATCTCAAGTATAATCTATAGCAGAATTCTTCATACATAAACCATCCTTATCCTTTTCCATAAGAGATACCTCTTTATATAGGGTGAAATGGGGATGGATGAGGAAATTAGGATGATCCCACTAAATTAGAGAAGCGAGTAATATCCAAAATGATCGGAGGCCACCTCATTTTCTAGAACATTCCCTTCTAGAATCTTCGCGAATTTCACTTTTCCTCTTGTTTAAGCATCATCGCACCCTATGCACAAGCATCATGCGATGACATCAGAGTCCAATGTGGTGTAGAGTGTGACGATCAGACATTGTTTCACCCCAAGTATAGAAAAGGGTGCGACGACCTCATTTGGCATAAGTTTTAAGGAAGAAAAGCTAATCCACGATTCTCATGGAGAAAGTCTCTTTTAATGTACCAGGTAACATGGAAGTGAGTTATATACATGTTGTCAGTTGATCACTAGGGTGAAAAAAATAATGTGTAACAGAATGCCCCCAAAAGTATGAATTTGGAACCTGTGACAATCGAAATACTTTGTTGAATGTGTGTGTCGAAAGAAAGGAGCTCATCAGTCAAAAACCTGCAAACAATCAAGCATCTTCATAATAACATACCATATTCTGAGGTAGGAATTCCCATACTCAAACTATAAGTGACTTTAATCATAAGTGTCAAGTGATTCATGGCCACTAAACATACACTGTGGATCCATGTCATTATGATTCAACATAGCCACCATAAATACAATGTGGATCTATGCACTTTAAAGAATTCAAATTCAAACATAGCCACGAGACATACACAGTGGATCTATGTGTCAGTAAAAACTTATAATTACTTTTTCACAACCTATACCAATATGGTGAGATCTAGGGTCTTCATTTCCATCATCTCCAAGTACGAATATATCCATGTGATTACAGGTGTTGAAGTCAAACATGGCATAAACCACTTGATTACCGGTCATTAATGAAAACCGTTAACAAGTGCAAGGGAAATCACCAATGATGTCAATGACTCTCAAGATACTCTAGTACAATCCAACGAGTGTGAATAAATGGTTTGAAGTAGAACAATCGATGGTCTTCCAATTAGGGGTCAATGATGTGAACCCACTATTGAAAGAGAAGAGACCTGCCATTGAGGCATGCAGGATCTAAGGTACTAAATGATATCTAAGTCTTGTTCCTAGATAATGAGTTGAAGTCGATAGGAAAAGACTTGTCATAAGAGGGACTTAATGTATCCCCCATCAATGACACAAAATATGTAACATATTTGAAGTATATCAGAGTATGAAGTGATTCGGAACTGACTTAGGGAAGGCCGACATGGTAGAAAATTTATAATTGCAGATGGATGACTCGATAGAAGGCTTGTTAAGGTTGGACTTCTCTTGAACATATGAATGACATGACATTTGTCTTGGAAGCATTGACTCAAGGAGGACCCAACATATGGACTTCTGGATGGTCAAACAAGAGACGAATGGATTCCTCAACCCGAATACAGTGATGAAGTGGGGTGTCATGTTCAAGAGTGACTTTACTACCACTAACACAAATACAGAGACACATTTCTTTCCCAATTTTTCCCCCACCATTTCTGGTGAGTACCTCTTTATTTTTACAAAATCTTGATGAGGATAACATATGATTGTAATGTATGATCATCCTTTAGATGATTCCCTCAGATTATTTTTAAGGAACCCTAAGAAGGAGTGGTTCGGTCCCATATGGGTCTTTCAATGTTTGTTTTACGAGTCCAAAGAAACAAAACTCAGGGGTTTTTCATGTTTAGAGAGTCTGAAAAACACTTAAAGAAAACTCCATAATGTCCTTTTTCATAACTTATTCTGATGAGACCAAAAAAGAGATAATCTACCTCTCATCGGACGTTTTTTCAAATAATTTTACGAGTGTGAAAAGAACAAGGTCACTCAGGTATCTTTTCGTATTTAGGGAGTTTGAAAAGAGCTTAAAGGATACTTCGTAGAATTCATTTTTTCGTATTACCAATGTGAGTTCGAAAAAATGATCAAAGGTTACTCGATTGCATTCTCATGTTTTCACAAGCGCGAGAAAGAATTAAGACTTTGCTCGAAGTTTTTCCTAAAAGCATCTGTACATAAAAAAAAAACACACAAAAAATAAAAAATGGTGGACCCCTTTCAAACTTCGCATTCTTAGATCTTTCAATCTATAATAAAAAAACACTTTACAAAGTTGGTTAGACTTTAGGGCATAGGTAAAATATAAAAAATAATTTAATTTTGCAATAAAATATGGTAAAAAGTAATAAAATAGGTCAAAACAACCCATTTACCATTTCATTTTGCAATTTCACCTAAATAGTGCCCAAAACCCTCTTATTCACCCAAATTTCAAACATTGATTCCAGAGCGCTTGGTGGATCATTTCACAAACCGTTGCCATAAAAAATGTAGTCTCTTCCTCCTTTATCTTTTCATGGTTTAAAATTTCATTTTTATTGGTTAAATTCTGATTTTAGGTCAATTTTTTGGGGCTACCTGCGCGTTGAGATCATCGCAAGTCCGCAATATCGTGAACTACGACAATCTGAAGTCGTTGCAGGGGACCCAAAGAAAAGGTGAGACGATGTCTCTTTGTGTAAAATAAAAGCAATGACCACGATTTAATTTTTGAAAAGATGAAATGATTTAGGAAAACTTCCAAGAATTTAATATTCTAATACTCTTTTGATGTTACTTGGCAGGTTTTCCTTAGTCAAAATGATTGAGTGGAGAGAACGAGAGAATGAGGAAGAAGACTATTTTTCTGGGAATGACCCAGGAACATTTATGGCACTCTCTGAGTGTGGTTTACTCAAGTTATTCAAAATCCAGGGCATGAGAGATGAATTGAGGTTGCTAGAGTATATGGTCTGCATGTGGGATGTAAACGAACAAGACTTTCACGTGGGTGTGCATACACTCACCTTGGAGATAGATGATATTTATTTTCTAACGGGGTTATCTCACTGAGGCTCTCGGGTATCACTCACAGGAAGCAGGGGTGGGGGAGAACCCATGGATTACTATGTTGCACACCACTGTGTGTCGAGTACGAAAAAAAATAGTGGCAAGGTTTCCATTAGAGATGTTCAGGATATACCATTGAAAACTATCATTTATACCATTACCCATATGGAACGGAGTGCGTCTCCCCACATGGCTTTGCAAAGCCACTTTCAATATTCCATAGAGTGCATGGAGCCCAGGGTCTTCAACTGATGCGAGGGTGTCTTGAAGAGCATGAAAAAGAAACTGACAAAGTGTTGTAATGGTTGGTTGAAAAAGTTTGGTTACAGATCCATTTTAGTTTCATTCTTCTTGGAGAGGCTCCTCATCTTACGTTTACAGGTGGAGTGGGGCATACCCGCTCCACAAGATCCATGGATAAAACGATGGGTGGATTTCATGGATCGTCATAGTGGCGTGCATGTCATCAAGTATGACGATATTTTCTTCCAGTGGCTAAGAAATCAGCTAATCATGGTGGAGGACTATGCTTACATCAGGACAGACTTCCATGGGGATCATGACTTATCTCTTCCTGAGGGATCTCAGTGGGGAGACATAGGTAAGAAGGAAATTTTCATTTATATGATTTTTTTGATATTTTAATTATATAAAATGTATTTTTCATTTATCCAATACTAATCAAGTGCTCTCAATAATGCAGATGTGGCACCCTATCTTCCTCCAGTATCTTCTCCCATTCATAGGCGAGGAGAGAGATATTTTGTGGCAGGAGTTGTTACTGCATAAGTGGAGGTGATTAAGCAGAACCTGGAGGGTTTAACTGTGAACATCCTTGATGCCACAGTGGATGAACTTCCTCAACACTATCAACGCCATACAATCGGCATATCTGCATCTATTGGTCGACTGCCCCATAGATTGGCATGAGCAGTTGCTTGTTACAATGAGAAGCATCCTTGATTCTTTTGTACATGAGGCCATGAGGTTCACTATTTTGATATTTTGGTCCTTGGACAAACACTTTTGTAACTCTTTGTCATATTAATATAAAGTTCCTATCAGCTTACTGGTCTTTTTAAAATGTGTGATTGGGTTTATAAATGTCTCAAATGTATGTCTAACACATAATTGTCCAATGCATCTTTCAATGTATTTAGACATCTAGGAATATGTTGATACTCAATATAATCAAAATGTCTTTCCAAGAGGCGAATTTGTAAGTATACCCGTAACAAAGTAGGACTTCAGATGGAATAAATGTTACTCAACTACAACAATACTAAATGTGAACCAAGTCATACAATAAGATGACAGATGCCAAATGAAATGGCATTAGTTAACAACTCGATAACTGCATTGTATTCCACAATATTATTCGTTGCACGACCAAGGCAAACACCATGTAGACTAATCAACTCATCCGTAGGTGCATAGATTTCCCATGCAACAGACACTAGGTTTTGATTACTGCAAATAGAACCATCATCAAATCCAATATAGGGTAGTGAAGACACCAACATATGGAAACCAATCACAATGCAAGGTAAGCCGCTAAAAGGCGGAAAAAAATGAAAAAAGCACAGTAAAGTATGATAACTAAAACTACAAAGAACTTATGAAAAAATAGTTTAAGCATAGTACTTCTTCAAGTAAAGACCATTTTTGGGTTCACTCAAAGGAATTCCATCATAATCTACTAGCTCATAAGCCCCTTTCTCCAATACTCATTTTACGATATAAGGGCCACGCCACATGGGCTCGAATTTACCAGCCCCTAATAAGTCATGATATTGTTCATAAAGGAGAACCAAATCACCCTCAAATAAAACATGTGTTTTGACATGCTTGTCATATTGATATTTGACACGCTTCTTCTGAATTTCAATGACTAAGGAAAAATCACAGAGAGTCTTGTCTAATTGCATCAAATAGAAGAGACGTTCCTAGTTGAGGTGTTAGGAAGAAGTTCGAAAGCTAGTTTCAAAGATGGGATTTCACAATCAATCGGAAGAATAGATTTGATACCATATACTAATTGAAAAGGTGTGAACCCCATGGAAGATTTAACGGATGTCTGATAGGCCCATAATTTCGAGAAGAGCATTGTGTGCCAACTTGACTTGTGAATTCCTACCATCCGTAGAAGCATAGTAGTGAGAACTTTGTTGACTACTTCAACCTGGACATTGGCCTGTGGATAGTAAGGTGTTGATTTTTCATGTCGAAGACCCAACTTCTTGGTAAGTTCAAATATCATGAAATTTCGAAAATGACTTCCATGGTTAGTGATGATGGCTTGAGGGAAACCAAATTGAGTAACGATATGATTGAATATGAATAACGTTGTATTTTTACCAGTATTATCAAATTTAGGCATCGCCTCAGCCCACTTAGTGAAATAATTCATAGCTACAATGATGTATCCATGCCCCTTGGCTGAGTGAGGGTTACATGTCATGAAGTCAATGCCCCATTTAGAAAATGGACCAACGAAAACTACAGGACAAAGAGGAGCAGGATGCCATCAGATCTTATTTTTATATGTTTGAAAAGCGTGGCATTTCTGGACAATAGTAATGAAATCCTTAAACAAGGAAGGATAGAAGTAACCATCTCGCAAGATATTTTGGGCAGTGGCATACCCAAACATATGACCATCGCATGCTCCAAAATGACAGTCATTCAAATCTTTATCAACTTCATCATAGGTTAGATAGAGTCAAAATATGGAATCAATACCACGACGATAAAGGGTATCACCAAGGATAATGTATTGACTGGATTGATACTGAATACGACAACGATATACACTAGAAAGATCAGGCCGAAAAGTTTGGGTTTGGAGATAAATTATGATGTCTCCATACCATATGTCGTCAGAAATTATCAAAAAGAGAGACTCATCAGGAAAGGAATCATATTTCATAGCTTCTGTCTTAGTAGAGGGAAGGTCACATATCAACTCGAAAAACACCAAAGATTTCTTTGACTTGGCTTGCTCAAACTCCAAATCAAACTCCTAGAGAATAACTATCCATTTGGAGTATTTCCCCCCAACAATTGTCGAGTAAGGATGTGTTGCATAGGGTTGAAATAAAAAATGACTGTGGTCTTGTGTAATAAGATATAATGACGAAAACGTTGAACTACTTCAACAGCTGCCAAGGCCAGTTTCTCCACATGCATATATTTAGTTTTGGTGTTCATGAGACACTGGATCAAATAGTAAATAACATATTCATCATGTGAATCATCCTCTTGGAATAGAACCATAGAAATGGTAGAGTCTGAATCAGCTAAGTATAATAAATAATATCGACTATAATCGGGTGGAAATAAGAGTGGTGTATGGGTTAAGGAAAGTTTCAAAGCTTCAAAGGCTTTGTTGGCAGTGTCGTCCCATACAAAATTGTAACCTTTCTTAAGAAGTCGAGTAAAATATTTCGTTAATTCAGCATAATTGGGGATGAATCGAAATAAAAAAATTTCCTTCCCTTGCAAACTTTGGAGTTGGCGAAGTGTAGAAGGAGGAGGAAAATTGAAAATAGCTTCAACCTTCAGAGGGTCCACCCTAATCCCATGTGTAGACATAATAAAACCAAGAAGTCGTCTAGACTCTACACAAAAAATGCATTTATGTGGATTCAAAAGTATGCGATAATAGTGATAGTGTAGGAAAATGGCACATAAATGTGTCGGGTGATCTTGACGATGCATGGAATGTGGCGGTAAATCATCTAGGTAAGGTTGTACAATGTGCTTAATGTCATGAAAAGCATAATACATAGCACATTAAAAAGTCGCACCATCATTCTTAAGACCAAAAGGTATTATTTGGATGCGAAGGTTCCCCAAGGAAAAATAAAGCAGTCTTATGTTGATCCACAGGTAAAATATTGATTTGATTATAGCCAGAGAAACCATCCATTAAGGAGAATATTTCACTCTTGACACAGTCGTCAACGATCTAGTCAATGGAAGGGATCAGATAATTGTCCTTGGGACAAGATTGTTAATATCCCTATAATATACACAAACATGGATCATACCTTGTTTCTTCTTAACTAGAACAAGATTATACACCCAATCAGTCAAAGCCACAGTATAGAAAAAAATGGCTTTGATAAGTTTTTCAACTTCGAGTTTAATGGAAGCATGTTTGCATGGATGTACTGGGCGAAGTCTCTGTCGAATGGTTTTAGCGTCCGGATAAGTCTTAATTTCGTGTACAAAAATATATGGATCTATTCCAAGCATCTCTTCATAACTCCAGGAAAAAACATCACAAAATTCTTGGAAAAGGGCCTTGTAACTTCGGATCTCATCATAAGAACATGAGGCACCGAAATGAACATTTTTCACAATTTTGGGTTTAATCGAAATATCTAGAGGGATGGTGGGTGAAATATATCCCAAATTCCCTTCATACAAAACATTGTGTGGTTGTTCAGGAACAAGGGGAGTAGTAACGACAGTAGACATATTGGAAATCCGTTGGTAACTCTCTAAAATCTTGGGTTATAGGAAGAGGGAAAAAGGATGATGCCCATCATCCCATGGAGTATCTTCCATGGACATAACTATCATGATCATATCATTGGTGTGAAATAACACTTGAAATGGATCAGGAGACATATCTAAGAGAGAACGAGGAGAAGGAGTTATCGATTGAATAGCTTGATAAGACAATTCTACTGGACTTAAAGGGATTCAGTCTCCCTAACGAAGACAGTCGTCAGAGATAGGTACTATCCATGGGTCATAAGACTCAGGGGTTTGACCAAAAGTGGTCGATATCATGTTAATTGAAGCAAAAAAAGGAGGAGGAATATCGAGTGGTGGAATGGGGAAAGTACCCATTAATGATGAATCCTTTAGAATACCCACACCGACATTATCATAACCGGGAGGTGTTTTCATAATGAAAGGTACGTTACTAGTATGTGAATCAGAATTAAAGAAGGCAAGTTGATTGACAGTAAAAAAATTTCCTTGGTGTGGGAAACGTAGAACACGGAAAAGAGTAGAAACAACTGCACACATGGAATTAATCCAACTACTACCAAGTAGAAGGTTATAATCGAGAGGTGCGTCAAATACCTCAACTCAATAGTACCCACTTTGCCTTATAACGTAATAGATAACAAAGGAAGAACACCATAAGGTTTAAAACCTATACCATTAAAATATTTTAGAGTATTTTGTGACTCGGTAAGGGAAGGAGAGCCAATGGATTTCCAACAGGTAACAGACATGACGCAAGTTGAGGCTTCTTCATCAATAACGGTTCAACAAATGTTCTTATTTTGTACCATGAATTGTATTTGAAATGATAATTGAGGAGGAATACTTGGAACATGATCTTCCAAGTCAAATATTATCAAGTTCGTATCAGTAGGATCAATTCCATCAATATCCTTTAATAGTGTCTTTCATTGCATAGGACAAATTTGAAGGAATTCGGGAGTTGACATCACAGAAGGTGCCTATGCAAGAACCTCTACAATACTGTAGTTTTGAGAGGCACATGTGTGAGGGTTAAATGATGAATTACAAACAACTCCCTTAGGAGGAGGACAAATAAATTTATCTAGACTCGGTCGTTTGAGATGAAGAGGACCGTTGGGAGGTGAATTTGATGGAGGAGGTTAAATCAATTGAGGTGGTGAATCAACAACTTTATCTTTTGAAGGAGAATAATATTTGGCTCGAGTAGAGAACTACAAATTCGTTCTTCTTGGATTCACCAGTACACATAAGTACATAGGATGTGGAAGAGGGAGAAGGTTGGTGATGAATGACCAATTGGGCCTGCTACTAAGAAGGAAAAGGTTGTCACAAAATGGTAGGTGTAGGAGGTGTCCCGGTCCCTTGCAGGAACTTAGTAACCTCATCATGTCGTGGACAATCTTTCATATAATGATCCTCACCAAAAATAAGACAAGGATAACTAGGTTTGCACTTTTCTTTGTCATCAACAGGTTGAGTCTTGGGTTTATCAGATTGTTGATTATTATTTATATCCTCTTTATTCTTACCCTTCCCTTTCTTTTTATTTTGATTTTTACCGGTGGGTGTAGATTGAAATGTATTAACCTCAACGGTTTTACCGAGAGAATGTGTCGGAGGAGGAGTATTTTGTACTTTACCAGTAGTATATTTGGGGTTGGATTGACTAGCTTGCTTAGAATGAGTCTCGACGTGAAAAGTGCCAATCAAACCATCGACAGCATGAGAAGCTACTGGAGGCATTGGGGTTGGATTTTTTTATGGGAAAGGAGCATCAGGGATCAAATCATATAGAGTGATCGTTTGTGAATAAATGAGTTCTAAGTATTGAGAATGACTAATCGCTTGCTCTTCAATGAAGAAACCACCCATGGAGAGATCACAAGCTATAGGACCAATGAGTGACTTAGTAAACCACTCAGCCAATAGTTGATTAGGAAGGGGAACTTTGATTAAGTGTCTTCTCCTCCTCCACTCATGAAAATGATCGAAGATGTGAGTAGATGAGGATTGTTTAAATGAACTCAAAATTCCATTCCCTCTCTTGTATTGTATTGGTAACAAGTAATGTGTTAAGAAATCCATAGCTAAGTTGTTGAAGTCAGTGAATTAATCCTTGTGGTAATTTGATATACCATTTGGTTTCCTATCCCATAAGAGTTCATTGGAAAATATGTAATCTAATGGAGTCATCCATCAAGGAGTTGGATGAGCACCATAGATGGAAAGTCATGACATGATTATTTTGGTCTTCCCCTGATCAACCTTCAAACTTAGGAATGTTTAATGGTAATTTGGAAGGGATGATTGACCAATAAGGATAATGAAAAATAGGATCATTCAAAATCCTAGATAAATATGGTAAATCCAAAGTAGCAAGAAATGACAATTGTCTGTTCACTTGAGTAAACTGGTAATTTTGAGGGGGTAACCCCATCGGTATACCAGTAGGACCATAAGAAGTCTGTAGATAGCTAGAGGATTATATAAAATTCGGTGGTGGAGGATTGTGAGTCAAATAGACAACACGAGTTAGTTGATTAGGTATGATTCCTTGGAGAGGAGCATTAGACTGAAAAGCTTGACCCCAAGTAGGATTCATAGAACCCAAATATGGTTTCTTAGAATGAGGGGATACAAAATAATTAATCTGAGAAGTTTCCCCCCAGGAGGTTTTTGATTTCCTTGGAAAGGAAAATTCCAAGGTTCAGACTATAATCTAGGGATATACTGCCCATACACTGGGTTATTACCCCCAACTTGAGATTAACCTCCAATAGGAATTTGAAAACCAACAATGATAGAATTCCTTGTGCCTCCAACTTGATTGGATCTACTGGGGCTAGGATGATTAGATCCTCCAGGTGAAGGTGGAGGAGGAATACTAGGCCCCCCGAAGAGAACCTGGTTAGGTGTAGGAACAAAACTACTAGCATCATTATACCCAGGAGGAACAAAAATATTAGACCCTCCGGATGGATTCTGGGAAGGAATAGAAATAGAAGTATTCAGAGCATAATACCTAGGTGGAAGTGACAGATTTTATATAATAGGAAGTGGTGTTCCAACAGGAGCTTGATTGATTACCGTACTTCCGGCATAAACAAGCGTAACTTGTGGGACCAAGGTAGATCTAGTGAGCTGGAGAGGAAGAATTATATGAGAACCAATCAACAATTGGTCTAAGACTGTGACAACATTACTAGTAGTGCCAGTAAAATGATCTAAGGGTATTTTATAAGTAGTGGAAGTCACAGGTGTATGCGATTCCATAGGTTGATTAGAGGTCCTCTGGCTTAAATGACTCATTCCTAGTTTTTCAAAAATAACTTGTCCCGAAGAGGTTTTTCAAAGAGAACGGACATGGGTAGAAGAGCTAGGATTAAAATTTACAACAGTATGAACCAGAGTTCTAAATGATTCACTCTGGAAGAGTGGATTTTCTAAATAAGACTCTGTGTGAGGTCCTGCAAGTATTCTAGTATAATCTTCAGCATTAACATCTGCCGATGAATTTATCCAGAGAAAATGTGGATCTTGTCTAACACTCAATAACTGATTTATAGGAAGTATTGATTCCTCCAATGGAGTATAAATTCCAATATCAAAGGCTACGTTGTTATTGAATACTCCTTCAGGAGAACCCTATGGTGAGTTAGGAAGCAAAGGGGTGTACTCTTCCAAACCTTTCATAGGTAACCCTTGCATCCAACGTGAACATCGAGGGCCGATGTTGGACACACCAAATAAATAATGAAATAAATCTATGGCCAACTAGAGAAACAAACAACACTCACTAATAAAATCTAGATATCAAACACGCAAACAAACCTTCTTATTTCGAATTCATTAGTTGGTGATGAAATCCAACGTCACGAAATCAAGACAAGAAGGGGCTCAGATAAAGCGGGTGGAAAATTTACGTTAACAACTTGCTTAATGGACTTACACCCTGGTGCAAGCTCCCACACATAATCATGGGTATACCCTCCAAGGAGCTCAAGTGATTTGGCCAACGTAGATTCTAGGTACCGTGAATACTTGCCCCTCCACAGTCACCTCATGTAAATACTCTAAACAGATAGGCTACTAAGATTACCAATTACGACAATGATTCCTAGGGAAGCAGTCGTCAGTTCGATCCACGTGCAAGGGAAGGGTATCTAAGCTCGAAATCAACTCGAGAAGGTACCCACATGATTTTCTTCTCAAGTGATCCACCAACAATACACGCATTCTCTACACTAATACCAACAAAGCAGGGTGAGTAACTCTATCGGCCCTTATGTGACCTTATGATTGACCCTTGTGTTAGAAGGGCTTCCCAGGATGAAATGTAGCAAGTGGATTTCTACTCTCCCTATCACAATATACTATTGTGTGCTTTGATGCTTTGGAGAGTGTGCCTTACAACCTATTCCAAAGTGCTATCCTAGTTGGTGTATAAAAGTTCTAGAAAATAAAAGTTGCTAATATATTTTAAAATTATGTTGTATTTTGAAGGTTGTTGCTTACTCAAAAGGGAGACAGAAATGAAACTGATGATGTATTTGACCTTGACCCAATAAAATGAAAGAAGATATGATATGCAATCCTTTAATTCGATGAACTCTAATTATAATAGGGAGAAGGTTTCTTTTTCATAATACAAAAGTTACAAAACACAAATTGTCAATCTTTCAATGATATGAATTCCAAACAATCAAAAACTACTAAATTTTCCATATTTTCTCTTTTCAACAAATATATGAATACGAAAATTTTATTACAAAGAATATTAAAAAGAAGAATAAACTTCATTTCCTTCCTTTTCGAATCATAACAGAGACATAATCCAAAAATAAAGAATGGTCTAAGAAGACTAATGAACTCCCAACACTATTTCCCAAATCAAACTCACAATGCAAACAAAAACAAAAAGATAAGAAAACTTTTTTTCAACTGCAAACAAAAATCGTTTCTTAATAAACAACAATCCAAAACTTAAAATCAATCCAAAACTCAAAAAAAATCAAGAACAACTTATCAAACAAGCACCGAGGAACAAAGTCTTGAGATTATACCCTTGCAACAAGAAGTAAAAATAAAATTTACAAAGCTATGAAGAAAATGTTCAATCCTTGAAAATCAATCAAATCCAAGATTAAAAGATGTAAACCAATCATTCACCCAAGCTAAAAGTTCATCCCAGGAAGTAAAGACAAATCTAGGCAAAGAAAAGAAAACTGACTATCACTCAACAATTTCTATAGGAATCATCGCACGCTGTAGAAGGGTACAGTGCGACGATCTAAGATCGGCCCAGGCTATCAATAAGGTATAGTGTGACATCATCGCACTGGTGTTATGAGGAAAATATCTCTATGGATAGGGGTAAACCACAATAGATGAAAATGACTACACAAATCATCTCTATTCTCAAGTATGCTATATAAACAAATATGCTAGCAAGACAAGATAAAAGGCCTACCTAGTCTAGACGTTCGATGTAGTCCACCGTTGAGCACTTGACCCAAAGAAATATACCTTCACCTAGTCCTAAAAAACCAAGAAAAGAAATCATATGGTGATAATATATGATGTTAGCACATTAAATAGCATAATCCATTAATATACATTGCAAATACGCCCATGGAATAATAATTCAAATATTTCCAATATATCAATTGGACAGGCAAAGAGTATTTATATTAATATATGATCAACAGAAGTGAACGAGTTACAGACTTCTGTGTCGGCACAGTTCAGAACTGAGAAACTAAGTTCCTTCCACCTGGGCCTCTACCACTTCAATCCTCCACCAAAGGCAAGCTCATATAAGAGAGACAATGAAGTTCTCAATCAATAACGGAAGAGCTTGGGTGTTGAACACTATGTTCAGACTTAAAGGACAAAGGGATGGAGACTCAATATGAAGTGAATAATTCCTCCAGAGTAACTTTTCTCTCAAAGTTGAATTCTTTCTCCTCTTTTCCATAGCTCAGAATTGGCCCATTTATAGCCTTCAAATGGAATTGAAGGGATGAGTTGGAACGTTTTCAGTATATGGAAGGCCAAGGATCATTGATCTCTCGTCATGACATGGAAACTCAATACCATTTTTCATTTTTGGGCACAAATCCCAATGTATGTGGTTTGTAGTGGTGCAACCTGCGTATACGCATTTTGTATAGTAGGCAAGGTGCATACATGTGGAAAACATGTATTTTTATCTCTGGGATTTGCAAAAATGGATGAAAATTATGCATAGGGAAATGGAAAAAGGCCATTTCTGTAAGATTGCATAGGGTGAGGAAAATATTTCTATAACATATGCCCCCTAATGTGTGAGGTCAGAGGAGTATCTGCGATGGTCGAAATACATTATAAAATCCAGAAGTGGAGTGATAGGGAACCAGCTGAAAGAACTAGTTTCTCATTACATTCTACACCGACTTTGTATACATGGCTGCCAATTTGAGTTACACTACAGATCCATGTGAAAATATACCAAACAATTGTCTGTGGCCATGAATAGGAAAATACAAGTGTGGTTACATGCTAAAGGATGTCATAGTCATGAACAAGGCCCAGTAGAACCAGTCTCAAAATAAATCTAAAGATATCTTTATACAATGGAGTACAATATGATCTCCCATGATCATTGAAGTCATATAGGTACTGGTCCAATGAAAAGGAAGCAACAACTCGGGAAATCTACGACCACATATTGATGTCTTCAAGTCTTCTACACAATCCACCAAAGGTGCAAGTCTACATCACGTGAATAAAGGAGTTGAGGTCGAACACAATGAGACATCGTTTGATTACTTGTCATTGAGGTATACTATTAACAAACGTGAGACAACCTACCAATGATGAAAGTAGGTATCAAGGCACCAAGTACATTCTTACAAGCATGAATAAAGGAGTTGGGGTCGAACACTTGAAGAATCCATCGATCAAGAGACATTGATGTATTCCCAATTTTCAATGGTGAGAGAACCTGCCACTAATGACTGCAAGCCTCAAGGTACTCATAGGAATCTAGTTCTTGTTTCCAGAATAGATGATCTGAAGTCAATGGAAGGAGACCCGATGAAAGGATAGCATTAAGGCATATCTCATCATTTAGCATGAGGTACAAAGCAGGAGCTTCATGATTTGGAGGAAATTGGACGAAGAACATGTTCATGAACCAATGACCTTGTTGCAAGCTTAGTAAAGATGTTATTTCACCTAATGTTGATCAAAGAACATATCGATCAATGATAGGCAGTCTTATGTACATCACAACATATTGTCCTGATATAATGCAAGTTGTTGGAATGGTAGGTCGTTATCGGTATTCTCCTAAACAAATTCATTTAGTATCTATCAAAAGGATATTCAAATATTTTAAGGTTACAATGACTTATGGTCTCTAGTATCCTAAAAATCAGAATGTTCAATTAACTTCATATTCAGATGTTGATTGGGAAAATTGTTTGGATGAGAGAAAAAGCACCAGTGGAGGTGCATTCTTCTTATGTGATTTATTAGTAGCATGGATTAGTAAGAAGCAAGGATCTATTTCATTATCAACTACAGAGGAAGAGTACATTGTTGTTGCTACTTGTTGCACTCATATCTTATGGATGATACAAACTCTTACATATTTAAAGGTAACTTATACTTATCCCGTTCCACTTCACTGTGATAACACCAATGCCATTAGTGTCTCGAAGAGTCTTGTTCTCCATTCAAAGATGAAGCATATACCAATAAAGTATCATTTTCTCAAAGAGCAGGTTACAAACAGAGATGTTTAGCTGAATTATATTCCTTCCACAAAACAAATTGCAGACATCTTTACTAAACCCCTAGCCAAGACACCATTTGAATATCTCCATCAGAATCTTGGTGTCACCCCTTCTCTCAACTAAGAGAGTCCATCCTGTCAAGGGAGTATGTGTTGGTTGAATATCTGATACCTCCGAAAAAGTATTGCAAAAGCTCAGGGGGAGCATGTTTTCTTTGACATTGATGTCAAAGGGGGAGAAAAGGTGTGGTCTGGATCCTACAGTCAGAGATCTAAGAACAATAGTGCAACCTTTTAGGGTTTCCATCAATGCCAAAGGGGGATATCGTTGGCATGTTTTATAGGAAGTGTGTGATTTCCATTGATGGAAAGAATAGTAGAGATGATGGAAAACAAGAAAATCATAAGCTCAGGAGGAGAAGAGAACAATATGCAAAGATCAAAGCTTAGAAGGGAAAGCGCGGTACAAAAACATGATCTGGATAAAAATCCTTGATCGTGGATCTACTTCGAGAGTCTTCACAACCATCGGATCAAATTAAGTGACAGATAGGATAAACAGAGAGTCGGAGATTCAGAGTAAATTTCAGTCATCATATCATTCTAAAGTGGAAGGACAGGATAAGTTAGAATAAGGGCGCGCTAATCTCAACGACTGATAATCAAGCACTCAGATCTACGGTTGACAGGGCATATTGGACCCCCCCCCCCCCAACCTTTATGCCTTTAACCATGGGGAGGGGTCTGATTTGGTGGTATTTCCCATGTGAGACCCTCATACATGTCACCTTCATGTCAACTCGGACCTCCTTCACTCATTACCACTTACCTCCTAACACCCCCTCCGAGAAAAACACCAAACAACTCATACATACCACCTCCACGCTCTGACATCACACTCCACTACCCACTACACGTCACATTACACTACACTGCCCACACATCTCACCCACATTAGAAAAGACACATGGAACAGTCAGATAATGACAAGTGTCAAGATGAAATCGACATTTTAGGTACGTGCAAATCATGAATCTGAGTGACATGTGGTAGACACTCAGATCATTCCATGTTATCAAGTGACATAAGCAAGTTATGTCACTCTGGTAGTTTTACTTCTATAGTTTCACCACCAGTAGATGCCTAAAGTATCGAAGCCCCGAATGCCGAAGTCCCGAAATGGACATGAGTCCTCCGATCTGAAGATCACTTCGGGTGCATTCTCAACCATTCATCTAGTACAGTGGAATTACGGTGTAAGTGGAAGTGTTAACTAATAGCAAGCGATCTCCACCGTCTATGACTTATTTAGCAAGTGACCACTCCAGAGGAGAATGAAGAAGCAATCAGCCTAAAGTTCCAAAGGGACAAAGTTAATTATGATCGTTGATTGTGCAGGATGGTACATGTCCATAGATCGTCGAATCTGAGAGAAACTACTCCAGGAAAATACAAAGGAGAAAGGTTTGAAATTGTCGAAGGCCAAAGTCCTGAAGTGAACAAGGACTGTTGATTTGAGGAGGACACATGGCAGGAATATGTGGACTCTAGCTAAAATCATTATTGGAGAGAGTGAAGATTGAGAATTGAGATTGTCGAAGCCCGGAGTAGAGAAGGAGATCTCAACCGTTGAATCGAGTAAGGGGTTGTAGAACCGTTGATCTAGTTGAAAGGTCGAATTCCTAAAGTAGAGGTTGAGCCATCTATTAAGAAGGACATGTGTCCGCAGATCATCGAATCTAGAAGATTGGTGTACGGAGGAAAGCAATTTTTGATATTTGAAACTCCCAGAGCCAGGATCATGAAATAGATCAAAGTTGTTGATTTAAGAAGGTTATATATGATTCGTCAGTTTAGGAGCACCGTCAAGATCGTGAGATCAATAGTCCTGTCGCATTGTAGGGATTGAAGGTGCACAGACTTTAAAAAGTTAAGGGTGGGCCACAATTGAAACCATGGTTTTGGAGAAAGGGTACATGGCATATGGAGGTGGATTACGGGGAGAAAAATGGTTGATCCCAAACAACTCTTGGATGTGCCTGCAATCATTCTCTTACGCAAGGATGTAGCGCGAGGTCACATGTGAGGGGGGCTAACGAGAAAAGATCTCATGCCTGCAATCACATGGTCACGTAAAACCATCGCCCAAGGTCACAGCCAGTGGTTATGTGGAGAGGAATGTTACTCCAGGTGCTAGTTCATGCATGTAAAGTTCACGAGGACCTGTGGATCAAAAAACCACTGTGTGTATAATCCAATGGCGCAGATTAAGTAGACAATCTGATCGAAGGGTTGTTGTTTCATCTTGTGATTTTTTGATCAGTTACGATTTAGTTACACTAACTGAATCATTTTTCCTGAGAAGTTGAAGCATTGTTCCTGAGAATTGGAATCATGATTCCTAAGTGTTTTTGAGATTTCCGACTTGAGCGTTGGAGATGCAAAGTGTAATGAATGATGAGAGCAGGAATAAAAGAAAACTTTCATGATAGAGAGAGGTTGTTGTTTCTTGGTAAAATAAGTTGAATTGTATGTGATCAAGGAGATAGTAGGAACAAAATGTGAAATATGAAGATATGAAGAACATAAGATGGACGGAGCAGAAATGGTGAAATGAGAAGAATGTCCGAGAACCTAAGAGCATGAGAAGATTTGAGGAAGAGCAGATGGAAAGAGACAACAAGTGGAGCCAAGCATGAATAGACAGAAGAAGAGAACAATTGCATAATAGAGAAGAAGTGGTAAGATTTGATATGTCTGTATTGTTGTAAATTATTATTCAAGAAAAATTTTAGAAAACAGGGTGGTAGGGTGGTGCTAGGGAGGACTGTTGTTCTCATATTTTCAAGTGGGTGCTTGAACAAAGGGAGTTGTAGCTTTCGTCTGGTTACAGCTAGAAAATCCAGGGTGGTAGGGTGGTGCACGGGAGAACCATTGTTCTCTATTATATAGGTTGGTGTCTACGTGACTGGAAGTTGGTGCTTCCATCCAATTGGTGTTGGAACACTCATGGAGTTGGTGCATCCTTCTAGTGGGTGCTAGAGAAACCAGAGAGTTGGTGCTCTCAGTAAGTTGCAACTTGTAAAATAGAGGTGGTAGCCTCACATTGAGTTGGTGCTCAAAGATAAATGATGTACAGAACATAAAAAGACTGTCTATCATTCGAAGAAGAAGAGGTTTTTTCCCTTTATGGGTTTCCTCATGAATATATGTCTTTTTGTATATCATATGTTTGATTGATATTTATTATTTTTGTTGTTCATGACTTTCATAATATTGATGATCACTTGGAGAACATTAATAATATTTCAATAGGCATAAAATTGTTTAAGCACATTAACAATTGATTCATCCCCCCCCCCTCTCAGTTGTCTTAGTATTCCCAAAAACATAAAGGATTATGAAAGCAGTGGGTCAAACCCCTTTTCTTCAATTTTTAGAGACTCCAAGGATTTTCGCAGTTGATACAGAGACTCATGCAGTAGGGAAAAACACTACTGAAACAACTCCACCATAGGGGATCATCGCTCAGGTACACCCAAGTTCCCTAAAAACCCAAATGGAGCAACGTTCAATAACTGGAATGCCATAAATATCATCAAGGGCATCGTCCAGAAATTTTTTACCCCTGCTCCTTGTCAATTTAATAACCATATATGATGATGATGAATGTTTAGTAACAACTCACATAACACCATAACCTATCACTTATGAGGAAGCTCTGGGATAAATGAATTCCTTGACCATAGAAGGAGTATTATAGTATTCAAAAAGAAGGGACATAGCCATTGAGAACACCCATGTCAGTGTGACTATTCCACAACATGAAAGTCATATTTTAGATGAGTCAATGTCACCTCGTAATGATGGGGATATTGATAATGAATAAACTATATAGAAGATACAGTGACTGCAGGTTTTCCATCCAATTCCTCACTTCATATAGGAACACCACCACCTGGAATTGACCAACAGAGGGATTCATCACCAAAACTCATAAGGAACATTTTGTTTGAAGAATTGAGAGAGACAACTAGCAATACAAAGAAATCACCTATAAATTCCATGCAAGAGCATACATTAACAAAATAAGGAAGCAATGAAGTTCCTACCATGGACAAGGGGAAGGAAGCTACTATGGAACATTTCTACACGGAAGGGAGCTTGGGAAATACCCTATCTTGGGGAGATCAACAAATTATTGAACCTATTGACAAGGTTTTTGATGTGCAAACCATCTCTTATGACTAGAAACGAAAGGCAATGATGAAAAGAAATGTCGAAAGAAGGAGGTTCACTTTAGATAATACTTTCTTTGTAACCATGAAAGATACTTTATTTGACATAGAAAATACCAAGGTGAGCAAGCCGCTTGGAGTTGGAATGGTTATAACTAATGCCACCCTAGACGAAGAAAAAAGGGATGAACAAGACGCTACTGCCATGAGAAATGAATTAGAGGATCTTCGACATCAAGCAGAGTATTATCAGGACACCACTCAAGAAAAAAACACTTCTTAAAGGTGATTTCATGGAAATATACAGTCAATTCAAATGAAAAAGACATATTTTCATGTCCTGGATATAAGACTATCAAGAAGACACTCTTATGGTACTAGTGAACTACAAATATATGCAACGACGGTATGAAAAGGAATATCAATCTTTGGAGCGGATCAAGTACATAAGAGAAGTACAAGCGGGTTGAGACACAAAAGAACATGGTATTAGGGTACTCACATATTACATTATCACTAGAATACATAGATCAATATAAAATTGGACACAAATGGTACAAGAACCTCATCGAAAAATGAAAGAAAGATGGGAAGAATGAATGAAAAGTTGGGAGAAAATAAACAAAGAGATGAGAGATGTCCATCTACCAGAGTTTGGCCAACCTGAGGATTTCATACACTTGCATGGCATACTTAGGAAACACACTGAACTATATTAAGTGTCTGAAGAATAAATATCTCATATGTCGACCCTTGTCCCAGGACAGATGAAGAAGTTCATGAAGTCCCCGATCAGAGCATTGGAAGTTTTGCAGTGACTAAGTACCAAGATGGACAAATACAAAAAATGTCTAGTGGAGATGAAAGAGATTATTAGTGCACCAATGGATCAACACATGTTTCATTATTCCAACACATGCGAAGAAATCTTTTACCAGTGGTCAAATATGAAAGGAATAATATGTTGCAGTAGAACATCAATACACCTAGAGATAATAGGAGAAGGACACGTGGATTAAGTCCACTTTTCTTTTGTTTACTTGATAATACTCAATGTAGTAGCTATTTTTAGTTGATTTAATTTTATAAGTAAGAATATTCTCCATGTATGATGGGAGATGGTGTTTTCATAGAAAAGAGGATTCTATTTTGTAAGAGAACTATTTCTCAGACAAACATTATTGAATTTATAAGTTCTTCATAGAACCATAAGCAAATTTTCATCCAAAGCGTGAATGTTATTGAACCTGTGGATAGTTTCCATTCTCAAGTCTACATTTGTTTTTATATTGAGTAATATTTGATATAATATTTCTTAAGTTATATTAGAATACCTTACATTTATTTACTTCAATTTGATGAAAAGGAAAATTGATAATGTTTAACATGTGATGTGCGGCAAGGTTTGGTGAAATTGTTTTCTTTCCTATGTTTATTGCATGTGTACTCTTTATCCAAACTTTCTCTCAAATGATATGTAAGGGTGTGGTGAAGTAACGATATTATTTTCCAATCTGAACCTAACATCGCTATTGTTTGCATACCTGGGCACATAGGTTATCCCAAGTCCTGGTATTCTCCTAGATAGATCATTTTCTTTGTCTATCAATATATTATAAAATATTGTAAACCCAAAAAAGAGAATTGATCCATTAGGAGGAAATACTTGAAATGTGCATAGATATATCACTGTTAAATCCCATTAAAACTTGTTGGATCATTGATCTGGAGAATTTGTCTACTATCAAATGTTGAAGAGTCTACTTGGGCCTCATTGGCAGGGACAATTCATACTATTTAGACAAAGGGAATTTGGACCCCTCAACATAATTGACGCAAGAAGGATGGCATGATGAATGCATGGCTATCCGCAAAAAATATTTGAAAAAAAACTTATATCAAATATCCTATAGATTCAAAACATCCCACATGCATGGATAGTCCTTTCAAGGATATCCCTAACACTGAAGGTGCCCCAAACATACGTGAGTCACCAGAAGAGGAATACGGTTCATAACTTCACCCAGATATACCCTACTCAATCCCTCACAAAGAAATTAATGCATTTATAAGGATTACTAGGGCTTACGCTCGACAGATTTGAGCATTACCATTAGCTCCATTTATTCCCCGTAGAAAACAAAATGCTATACCGGTGGTTGACAATCTGGATCATGCCTTTGTTCATACGGTTGAAGATATCATATTCTTTTCCCTTACCAAAATTGATCAACCTCTCAGTTTCATTTCCAAAACTCCCCTTGTAACCCCACCCACAATTACTTACTCCGACATAGAGTATTCAAAATCTGAAGGAGCAATTTCCAATTAGGACAACTTGGACATCGAGTCTGATAACATGGGAGACAACAACAAGAAGATCCCTGAAGTTAATGACCAGCCGAGAAACAACCAACCATGGTTGTCCAGGTATTTCCTAGACTTACCAGGCATGTTACACCATTTACCTAGACACCTAGAAAAACTTCTTCCAAAATTTCACCCTGAAACTTCCGGACTACCCGAAGATCATATCAAAAATTTCATCTTAGCAATCAAGCTAATGAATGTCCAACATGAAGACGTAATATGTCGGTCGTTCCCTTACACATTTGAGAACTCAGTTTCAACATGGTATTTGAATCTCCAAATTGGTTCCATCAACAATTTGACGAAGTTTCAGAAATATTTCCTTGATAATTTCACCGAAGAAACGACTACCCGGGCCTTGATGGCCAAATTTTTTTCCGCCACCATGGGCCCCAAGGAGAAAGTGAAGGACTTCAACCAATAATTCACAACTATCCTCAACAATATTCAAATATATTCCAAGCCCCCTAAGGAGCTACAAATTGAAGTATATGCTAATTCATTACCAGGATCTATTTCCATGTTCGTAAAGAGAGCCACTAAAACAACTTTGGTCGAGAACTTTGAGGAATAAAAAATCATTGAATTCCAAATGAAAGGATGCAAAGATAAATAAATCTCTTTATCAAAGAAATAAATATCATAGACACCTATATGAGGACTTATGTTGACAAGACCGTCTGGTAAATAAGATGAACAACAAGTTGAAAAGGACAATTCCGATACGGAGAGACTACAAAGGATGGTTAATAAGTTGTCCAATGAAATTGTAGACATGAAGAGAAATGCAGGTGAAGGAACATCAAACCCCATATATTACAAGCCCTTTTTTATGAAAAATTCACCATTCAAGGATATAGAGCCCCCTCCCACTAACTTGAACATAGAATTGGGAGAGGTGGCCTTAGATTCATACTGCAACTACCATCAAGAACATCATTCAGAAAAGGATTGCCCTCAATGGTAATTGCCATGAATCTGTTAGCAAATCAATTCTTGGATGGATGCAATGTAGCCAAAAATGAAAATGACTATACTTCAAGTACCACGGAAAATGAGTATAGGGAGCCTCTTGAACAAACAACTATGGTTCTATGGGATTTCAGTCATACCGTATCTCTTGACACTCTCGCATAGAGAAAGGAATTCCCAGACATGTTGGCATATCAAACTAGGAGCAATGCCCCCATTGTAAAAACATCATCCTATAATTGCACAAGATCCTAAGAAACCTATAAAACCCTCTTCTTCATCCAAAAAAACCCCTCCACTCCACTCTGGACTCAAGTTCTCAACTCATGAAATAACAAAGCTAGACCATAACATGGTAGAAGACTTAAAGAAGTTGAAGGATAATATCTCAGTGATGGATCTGTGTAGGAATCCTCAACAAAATGATTTTCTATTAAAATCCCTGGATGAGCATAACACAACCATTTTAAACCCGATCCCAAACCCTAGTGAGGATAAAGGAAGTTTGGGGAATACCCAAAAACCTGAGATGAATCCAACCATAGTTGGTAAGAAGCCTCAGACGTTTGTCCCTCCTTTCCTATTAAATTTTGAAATCTACAACATAATATTGCAAAATTTTATGGTTGACTCAGGTGCTTCCTCAAATGTTATTCATTTATTGATATGAAAGAAACTAAAAGCTACCCCTACCAGAAGCGACACACATGTTATCCAATTAGATAGAATTGAGGTCAAGGTGATTAGAGAATTAAAGGATGTTATGATTCGAATTGCCTCAAACCCAATATTCTATCAGGTCATAGATATCATAATCACAGATATTCTGGAGACCTATGGGATGTTGTTGAGTAGGGACTAGTCTGAAAAATTGCATGGATATTTCAGTATGGATTGGTCCCACCTATGGCTACCTTTGAAGGGAAACCCTAAGATCATCAAGATAAACTGGGAGAAATATTTGAAACATATTGTCACACACTTGAAAGATCCTAATGAACCATTATCTAAATAATTCCCAGTCTTAGGTGACTACTTGTGTGATTCAAATTTTGGTAATTTCTTCCCCTACTCATCCGAATTATTATTCTCACATAAATCAGAATTATCACTTCTTGAAAACCCTAAACTAAATGAGCCATCCAGAAAACCTGAACAAATTTTCCATGCCCAATCCCAACCCATTGAAGGCCAAATACTTAAAATAGATCGGGACAAAAGGGTGAAAATTTTCATCTCTAAGATCTAGACTCTATTTTTTTATGGATCCAAGTCTTAGGAAGGGGTTGGTGCAGGATGCATTTTCATCAATCCAGCAGGAAGGCACAATTTTTTATAATCCTATAGATTGGAGTTTGAGTGCACTAAAAACACTATCGATTATGAGGCACTAGTCCAAGGACTTAAAAAGGCTATTTATTTGGGCATCAAGGAATTGATTGTTTTCAGTCATTCAGAAAACATTGTGAGACAGGTAAAGAACACGATCCATTGTAATTCCCCCCATCTGAGAAACTATCAACAGTAGGTTCACAGACTCGTAGAAAATTTCCAATCATTCAACATCACCACTATACCTCGATCCAAAAATACCTTAGCCAACTCATTGGCTAGTAAAACCTCAAGGTTATCTCCCTTATAGGATTACGAAACTTCTAGATTTTCCATAGAATTATTATACAATCCTGCGGTTCTATATAATATCACTAACTGGAGGGTATTTGAGGGAGATGAACAAATTATATATTTTTTAAATAATGAAGAAAATTTTATAGACTTGGCTATTGATGATGAGGTTTTTCAAAAAAATATGGCAGAAAAAGATAATTAAGAAACTAATGCAACATGAAGTAATGACCCAGATCAACCCAAGATCCACACTATGCCCCGAGGAGTGGTTAATATTGAGAACCTGTTCAATTTGTAAGAAAGATTTAAGAAACCAAAAAATGTTAAGACCAGTAGTTCATATCCCTCTTATGAGGTCATAAATCTTGGAACCACTAACAACCCCCAGAACATCAACCTTGGAAGATCATTGTCTCCCTGAAGAGAAGAATTCTTACCTAAAATTGTTCAAAGAGTATCAGGACGTGTTCACATGGTCTTATCAAAAGTTGAAAATGTATGACACCAAAATCATTCAACCCACTATCCCATTAAGACCTGAAGTCAAGCACTTCCAAAAAAAGTTACGAACATTTCACCCATATCTCGAACCCTTGATGCAGAAAGAGCTCAAGAAACTATTAGATGCAAAAATAATATTCCAGGTGAGGCATTCTGCATGGGTAGCCAATCTGGTTCGAATTAAGAAAACGTCAATGGAAATCCTCATATGTGTAGACTTTAGAAATTTAAATAGGGATTATGCAAAAGAAAGCTACTCGATCCCTCCTATGGAACAACTCGTGTAGACTGTATCGAGAGAAGATATCTTCTCACTCCTAAATGGTTTCTTAGGATATAACCAAGTGTTGGTATCAGAAGAGGATAGACTAAAAATGACCTTCCAAATGAAATGGGGAAAATTGGCTTACAAACGCATGCCTTTTGCGCTAATTAACATAGGGGACACCTTCCAAAGAGACATGGATGTGGAATTTTGGTGATTGATAAACAAATGTGTGGTAGTGTGCCTAGATTATGTTATTGTCTACTCCAAGTATAGGGTCGACCATATTTCCCATCTCACACAAATTTTTGAAAGATGTTGGAAGTATGGGATCTATTTGAACCCGAAGAAGAGTATTTTTGGAGTAGAGTAGGGAAAACGCTTGGGCCACCTCATTTCTAGGGATGGTATCAATATCAATCCTAAACATATAATTGCAATATCACAATTATCGCGTCCTCATAATAAGAAGGCTATGCAATCCTTATTTGGGAAGATTAACTTCGTGAGAAAGTTCACCTCAGATTTTCCAGAGACAGTAAAACCCATGCAGATTATGATGGTTAAAGACATTGAATTTAAGCGAACGAATGAGGGAAAAGAAGCCTTTGAAAAAATTAAAACTTCCATATCACAAACCCTTGTCCTACACAACTCAAATTTTAATAAATATTTTTTTCTCTACACCTTCGCATCAAATCAATCATTAGTTGAAGTCCTTACTCAAAACGATGATGAAAACAATGAAGGACCAGTTTCATTCATGAGCATCAATTTGCAAGGGTCAGAGCTTAATTACCCTGCCATATACAAGCAAGCATATGTAGCCTATAAAGCAGTCAAACATTTCATATCCTATATCCTAAAGAACCATACTAAAGTCATAGTGCCACATCCCGTTGTACAATCATTGTTCACACAACAAGAAATGGGTGAGAGAAGGGGAAAATGGATGGATGTCATCCAAGAGTTTGACCTAGATATAAAACCGACAAAGATAGTCAAAGGTCAAGGATTGTGAAAACTCGCCGCAAAATCCCAGGACCAAGATGATTCAGAAGATTTTTTTGGGGAAAATGAATTATCTCTATGGTGTAGTGAAGTTCTATATTTACCACCCGGTCAAGACTCATGGTATGTAGATCTATCTTACTTTCTCCATCATGGGACATGCCATAAAAATATAAATCATAGAGAAAGAATAACCCTTAGGATAAACTCTACTCAATACTGCCTCATTAATTATGTGATATTTTGGATAAATTGTGATGGATTGGTACGTAGATGTCTTGAGCAGGATGATTCCAAGAAGGTATTAAAGGATCTTCATGATGGCCTAGGAGGTGGGAATTTTGCAAGGGAAAACAATGCTCATAAGATCTTAAGGGTAGGGTACTACTGGCCCACTTTGTTTATGGACTCTCATGCATATGAAAGAATATATAAAACCTTTCAGCTAAGTGTCGGGAAAGAGAAGAAGGTGTCGATCCCACTTCAACCAGTAAACATCTCTAGACCTTTTGAACAATGGGGAATAAATTTTATAGGATAAATAAATCCTAAAGCTTCTAAACAACATAAATATATATTGACAATCACACATTATCTCACAAGCTAGTCATAAGCCATTCCACTCACTCATGTTATTGAAAAGGTAGTGATCCAATCCCTGCAAAAACACTTGATAACAAGGTTCAGAGTACCTTCGGTCCTAGTCTTTGACAACGCTGCTTACTTTTCCTCCACACTCTTGATAGATTTTTCTCTTGAAAAGGGATACATCATAAAATAATATGTGAGATATTAACCACATGGGAATGGGGTGCATAATCAATTAATAAGAACCTAGTGAGAATCCTTAAAAGGATTGTCATAGAAAACCAGAGGATTCGACATAATGCACTTTATAATGATTTTTGGGATGACAGGTGTTAGCATGAATTCTTGGAAGGGGGTGTTTTCTCTCCAAGATTGAAGCCTGTGGCGTAAATGCAAAGAAATGGGGATTAAAAAAACCTAACAAATACATTTTGTCCAAGTTCACAGCCATGAGCGCAATGTGAAACACACAGAAAATCCATTTCGGGTTAAAATTGCAAGCAGGCAGGCGGCTCTAGTATTCAGCGGCGAGGACGATCGATGGAGAAGATCGTCAGTCGATGGATATATGTGGCCAAAGGAGTTTCTCTATGTTTAGCACAGGATCGGGCCCGCAATCTCACCGAAATGATCGAGACCGTCCATCTCGGAGGGACACGTGGCGCACGATTGGGCTCTATCGCCACTTCGCCTATCGTGACTTTGGAGAATGAGGATCAGCTCTTTCCCATCCATGAGACGCAAAGCACCAAAGGCATCCAGGACCCGGGCCCACAATCTCGCTGAAAAAGTTCAGGGTTGTTCGATCAAGGAGGGGTACGTGGCACGCGATTAGGCTCTATCACCACTTCGCCTATCGCGACTTTGAAGAACAAGGATCAACTCCTTCCCATCCACAAGACATGAAGCGTCGAAGGCGTCCAGGACCCGGGCCCACAGTCTCACCGAAAAATTTCAAGGTCGTCCGATCAAGGAGGGGTACATGGCACGCGATTAGGCTCTATCGCCACTTCGCCTATTGTGACTTTGAAGAACAAGGATCAACTCCTTCGCATCCACGAGACATGAAGTACCAAAGGCATCCAAGAAATGGGCCCACAGTCTCGCCGAAACATTTCAGGGATGTCCGATCAAGGAGGGGTACATGGCGTGCGATTAGGCTCTATTGCCACTTCGCCTATCGTGACTTTGAAGAAAAAGGATCAGCTCCTTCCCATCCACGAGACGCAAAGCGCCAAAGGCATCTAGGACCCAGGCCCACAGTCTCGCCGAAAAATTTCAGGGTCGTCCGATCAAGGAGGGGTATGTGGCGTGCGATTAGGCTCTATCGCCACTTCGCCTATCACGACTTTGAAGAACAAGGATCAACTCCTTCCCATCCACGATATGCAAAGTGCCGAAAGTGCCTCTGGATGCGGGCCTGTGGTCATAGAACTGGGTCGTATAGAAAAGGGATAAAGAAGATGAGGGGCATGGAGCCAATGCATTCAAGGAAAGATGATAATGGTCGTCATTTTTAAAGCCGATCCAACCTTTGATCCTAGAAGACCATTTCGCGAGATTGGGCACCAGGAAATTTGAAAGCAGAGGAAGTAGAAATCCCTGAAAGAAGAAATGCCTAAGCAGCCTTAGAGAGAAGGCACGAGGTCTCCTCCTAAGGTATCGTCTCGGCCACTCCCTGGGGAATCAGTTAATGAAAATCGAGCAGGTAGGTGAAACCTCAGCTCAAGCCATAAATGGAAGGTATGGGAAGCCTACAGCAATCAACTCATGCTACCCTTATGTGCAAGTCCCCCCTACAAGAGCCATGCTAAGTGAATATGGCGTCTAATGAAGGATTTCCGTCCAATTTTGACTAAAGGGACGCCACGCCTTGGAGGTCCAAGCACGCCTCTATTGGGGGAATTTTTTCTTAGTATATATACTCAGTTTTTCTATTTTGGTAAGGATCGATGGTAGAGCGAAGCTCCCGATTGTAAAGTTTTAATAGACACTCTAGTTGTCTAGTTATGTATTGGTATGTGAGATTTCTTGTTTTATGACAGACAGTTTTCTTATTCCATCTAGTTTTCATCTCACACTGAGGGAGTTCATGATTGAATGATGCACATGAATCATTGCAAATATGTTATGATAAAGGATTTATTGTCGCATTGTTGTATTCTCCAGTTTTCTGCGTTTGAATGTAAGAAGCTCTTGCGTTTAGATGTTTTCTCCTACAGTCTGTTCGAAACTTGATGTTTACGAAAGACCTTTGCATTTCTCTCATACAAGTATTCCTCCTATTCACCCTTACTACAACTCATTGTCTGAAGTTTAACTAAGACCTCACCTAACTATGTGTGTCCAGCCTAGTTTCGGAGTTAGAATGATATTGTTTTGAGTTTCCCTCCATTTGATCACCCTCTATAAAAAAATCATGACATAAACTGATGGGCATCAGGCTCTACTCCTACTGCAATCCAGGAGTGAATTCCAATGCCAAAAACAGGGTGACACCCAAAGAGGCCTTGGTGTTGGCATGTTTTACAGGAAGAATATGCTTGTCATTGATGGCAAGTACAGCAATGATAATGTCTTGAGTACAGGTACAATGTGCCAGGTAGGCACCAGAAGTATTTTGGGGAGACGCAGCAGAGCAAGCTCGTGAAGATCAGAAGAGATAGTGCAAAGGTGCATGTAGAGTGAAGATCGGAAGAGATAGTGCAGAGGTGCATGTAGAGGCAGAGTGTGCTTGTCATTGATGGCAAGATCAGAGTGTGCAGCGATGGCAAAATAGGAACAACGTAAGCTCGGGAGGAGAAGTGACAATGATCATTGGATCCCATTGAGAATTCTCGATGATCGTCATATCTGAATTCAGATAGGTCGAGCGTGCAGATGGAGGACATATATCAGGCGTTAGATCTGAGCGTGGGGTCCGACCGTCGTTGGATCGAGGAGAAATCTAGACTGTCGATTCAAGAAGGACATGTGGTGAAATCGCGATAAAATCTGGACCGTTGGTTCCATAGGACACATGTCAAAAGATCATCATTTCGCTGACTAGAAAGTCAAAGGAGTGAAGTGCTCATTTGATTGGTGAGTAGTCATATCTCATGGTCACATCGTCAAAGGCTTAACGGAAGGAGATAATTGCTAAGCTCCATATTGGCATTCACAACTTGGAGTATCGAGACCCTTCATCACAGGAATCGCGATATGCAAGATCACGAAAAGATCTGGACCGTCAGATCACCAAGGATTGTGGACCGTTGATCAGGCATGAAGAAGGCTCGTGAAGTGGTGAAATCACGATAAGATCTGGATCGTTGATCCAAGAGGGGCACATGGCGATAGATCAGAGCATGACAGAAACACTGATATGTGAAATTGCAAAATGCCTTTTGGCGTAGCCTGTGGTCACCGCTAGTGGTCACGTGAGAGGAAGAAGCTAGTGGTGCTAAGCTCCATCTCGGAGTCTCAGTGAT
>JASDQU010242495.1:99302-113838 GCA_032191745.1 Picea mariana | reverse complement strand
GGATTACTAAGAGGGGGGGGGGGGGATTAATCAGTAATAGAGAAATTTAATCCTTTTCTCCCACAAAATGTAAGTTTTATATTTCTTTATGATCAATGTATAATTATCATCCAATAATTTCATAGTAAATAAACAATGAAAAAATGAGCAATCATACATATACATAGTACAACTGTGTTTTTAGATGGAAACTCTAAGAGGGATAAAACCACAGAATGAGAACCAACTTCCTTTGTTTTCCAACTGTAACTGGAAGGAGGCTCCAACCCCTTAGTTTCTCAGGCTATAACTTGAGGGAAGATCCAAATCCCTAATTCTCTAGGTACAACCCCCTATGTTCTCCGTCTACAACTGAAAGGTGTCTACAACCACATGTCCTTGCCCCATCCAATCACCCTGAAATAAAAGTAGAATGATGGAACCACTGTCGCACTATCACTGTGAGATATACTGTTGTAAATCTGTACCAATCAACCTGTAATCAACCTGTACCATAAGAAAGTGCATCAACCATGCACCAACTTGTACCAAACAACTTGTAATCAACCTGTACCATAAACAAGTGCATCAACCATGCACCAACCTATACCTCAACCTATAATCAACGTGTACCATAAACAAGTGCATCAACCATGCACCAACCTGTACCTCAACTTGTACCATCAACAAGTGCATCAAACATGCACCAAATATGTACCAATCATGCATCAAATACACATAAACTATGACTCATCAAGATGTACCAACATCATCAACTATACACCTCATGTATGTGCCAACTCATCAACTACTTGTCTCAACCATGTACTCAACATGTACCCCAACCATATACCAAATACATATACCAATATAACCATTAAATTTTCTCTAGCAATACATCACACTATCCAAAACCAAATACCATAAACCATTACATCAAACCATGTGCCGAAACCTCACTGTTATATAACCTCTATCTGTAACATACCTCAACCAAAATCCCTCATCAATTTTATCATCCAAATCTGTTTTTTAACTCTGTAATAGACCTGGTTTATATGATCACATACCTACAAACCTTCTTTAACTTTAACAACAAGAGACTAGAATTTTATCAAACTTTACTTTAGTCTCACATGACTAATTTTGGATTAGTCAACAACCCTAACTTGAAATAATCATAACTATGTACATGTAATGAATAAAGATCTTAAAATGGTACACAATGTTATTCAATGTCTTTTATGCATTTCTTTCATATTTCACAACTTGGAACCTCCCAGAAAAGCAGTTATAGCAAAAATGGCATACCTTGCTGAATTCTAGCTTATTCTAGAGAGTGAACTTGTAGAGAATTCCCCACATGGAATATTTTTTGTATGGATATGAAAATGATACACAGAATAATATAGATTGTACTCTAACCAAAAAATTTTGTCTTACTAAATTTCAATCTGTTATGAATAATTTATGATGTTTTTACCCGAAACACATTTTTTAGACTAGTTTCAGGACTAGCCATAAACCCTATTTTCCATGGACTGTAACTACAAAAATACAATGACCTACAATATGAAATTGGTATCACAACTACTTGGATATGTTTCATCATCGGCCTTCTGATTTCGTGGTCTGACTCATTCTAGAAAAAATGTTATTGCGAAAATGGTGAGATGACTTGTAAATAACATACCTTAGAAAGCATCATCAAAAGAATTTGTCCTCCCTTTAATTTTGGCCTCCTTTACTTCACCTTCCCTCTAAAATTCAGCTTTGATATCCTTTGGTTACCTAAGTCACTTGTATATATTCAATATTCTCAAGTGTGATTAAAATGAGAGACCTTTGCCTCTTATTTATAATTTTATGTAGCTTCCTCAAGGGGTTACCTTTTAATCATCTTAACCCACTTTCCTTATTTAACCCAGTTCTAACCACTTCTTCACTTAGTAATTTATCCATTAACTTTATTATTTAAATAATCTATTTTGTATCCACTTTTACTTATAATACACTCATCACTTCACTTTATTATTTAAATAATTTCTTCTTTGCAACCACTTTGACTACTTTGACCTTTTGGAGCTTCTAGATGACTCATGAGGGTCCTCCAACTTCACATGGCCATAACTCTCTAACCGTGAGGAGTTATGTGATGTTCCACATACCACTGGAAATGGCATGAAATTTAATTTCCATCTCGAATATTCTTACCTGCAATTATATCAAAATTCATACCAATATCCATCAAAGAAGCTTGGGTCCATTACCCAGACCTTTGTGCTACTAGAATTTGCTACCAGACTTTATTCAAGGGTTGATGTAAATGAAAACCAACCCAATTAATAAACACAATTTTCCCTTGCACCATCAACTCACAATGCATTAACTCCCAAGCATGGCGCATATTTTGTTTTGATTTCTCAAGATTATAAAAAAGATGTTGTACACCCTACAATTAAATATTAGACATGATAAGGAAAGTCTGAGGGATTAACAAATTTGAATCTGTAATGCCATTTTTTTATCCCAATTTCACATTCCACTCAAGAATATTTTCTTTCGATCAAAATAAGGAGAGAAAAAACCACCAAGGAGACCGCTTTCAACACCGGTTCACTAAAATACTAGTAAGACTAGGCTATCTGCAAAAAAGGTAAACGTCAAATTATGTTGTGACTTTTTAAGTGTTATACATCGCTAAATTTTGTTATTTACTATAATTTCCTACGACTCATAGTGGCATTCTCGTGTAGGAAAGATGCCTCCTCGAAGGTTAATAACTAGGTGCTCAGTGACGACACCCAAAGGGAAAGAGAGAGAAGTTGGGGAAGGATCGAGTCCAATAGTAGCAAGAGAGTTGGAATTTGCACCGAAATCAGAACCTGCGATCCAATATTGACCATGAACCATATTTCTCAACCACCAATGTTTGAATATACATGGGAAATCACTACATCTAAGGTTTTTCTCCCAACCTACGATGACCTCTATAACAAAATTCATCAGGAATATTTTCCAAATTTTACTCCTCACAATTTCCCAGGGGTCAGGGATTTAGATGACCAAGTTTTTCCAATCATTAGACGATCGTCCTTACATAAGGTGGCATGCCGAACTTCTATTTTTCCTTGCATAGAAACCCTAGGGTGTATAATTGACCATACAAACATCGATAAATGTGTAATTGATAATGTGGAAGGGGAATGCGTAGATGTGTTCCTTTCGGTAGAAGTGAAAAAGTATTACAAGTTCAGAGACCCATAAAAAAAAAATTAATATTGATTTTGTGGTTAAGTTCTATAAGCTACATAACACCAACCATGTATTAGCTTCCTGGTGAAAGGAATCATGGCACAAGGGCAAACCTAGGGTTCAATGCTTCAACAGTGCACCAACAAAACCCTAACTACCGGCCCTTTCGGCAACACCTATGAAGCAGATGAAGTCTCACCTGAGGTAGAGGCAGGGGTGGTTGTAGGACTCAGATGTCTGCAACCTAGTTGGGACATAGATCTGTGATTACAACACCTTAACAGATAACTTAGCAGTTGTCATTCATTAGTACTTATCCTTTGTCTACAGTGTAGATAAACCCTAATTACAGCACAGCACAGTATTCAATGAGATTCAACACCTTCAAGCACTAAGCACATCAACATAGATCAGATCTACCATCTTATTCACTTCATTGAGCACTAAGCTATCATATTCATCTAAGAATACATCATTGCACTAAGAATTTAATCATATGGACCATAAAACAACCCTAATTCACAAAGCAAACATAACACGTGATATACGTGGTTCACCCCTAGCCTGGGGATATGTCCACCAACTCTTCTTCTCTTTATTTTCTTTTGTCAATCGTTTACATGCACAAAGCCACAAGGTCCTAATCCACATAGGACATGAGATCTTCACGCACTCCTCCAGATCCTCCTTCCTCGGACTAGGTTATAGCACAAAGCCTTTACACAAACTCTTACAGTCACTTGCACTTAGACTTACAAGCCTCACACAGTATGCACAAATCATTTACAACTATCACTTGCACTTAACACATTGGCCTTTACTTGCCCTTTTTTCCTCCTTTACTTACATCACCTAGATTTCTATTTATACATTACAAAATGGACTAGGCATGGGTAAACCCATGGGCTGACACCCCCATACCCGTTACATAAGCCCAAAACCCAAAAAGACTTAAAAGGGACTGAGATCCCATGATCTCCGCTTCTACTTGCACTCCGCCTTCGACAGACTGTCGAAGTTCCAAAATAGGTCAAACCTAAACAAGGATCTCCAAAACTTGGTCAAGGGATAACAGGCCTCGAAACACTCACCTATGACTCATCCCGAATCACTCTGATCTAGGTAGCTCTGCCTCAAAATCCTTGAGCTTGGCTTGAGCTGCCTCGACCTGTTGCTTCGCCAAGGCCTCCTTCTCGGCAAAATCTTGAATAACAGCCTCATTCATGGGTCCCTCTAAGCGTTTTGATACTAAAGTGACTACTTTTTCCAGCTCTGCACCTTGGCCTTCAATTTCCTCAAACAATTGGCAAGCTTCGTCCTGGACTGGTTGGAGCCTTTGAGTCACTTCCATGGCTTTTCTCTATATGATATGGACCTTATGTTGAGAAGTGCATTGTTCCTAGGATCTTTTCATTCATTCAACTACTGACAAGAGCTTCAACTATGCCTATACTTTCGCCTCTTGCTACTTTGCCCCCTAGAGCTATGACTCCAGTGTCTTCAGTTCAGGGTCCTCAGTAAGTCCCTCATAAGTCTACGCACTTCTACTATTAAGTTGTTTACATTCCAAAGATAGTGCTCAAATCCTCTCAACTGTTCTCCGGGCAGTGGCTTCTCTTTGGTCTCGCACGTCCTGCGGACTACTTGGTACTGTTTGTAGCTCTAGATCTGCTATTCATTTTTGAAGCTACTGGATGGCTTCAGCAAGCTATGCTACTTGATGCTCCATTGGGTCTTCCTCCTTTTTCTCTAAGCCCGTCACAGAGAGAAGTGCTATGCTGACTGCTTATTTTACTCCAACCACTCTATGAGCAATTGTTCTTTCTCATGCTGGATCTGCGCTTTCTCCTCTTCGAACTTTTCTTGGAGGTCGTCATTCTCCTGCTACGCAACTCGACATTGATCTATCACTTCCTCTTGGGATTTCTTTAGGGCCACTGTGGCCTTTTCTGTTTCTTCCTGTGCACGAAGAAGCAGAGCTTTGATCACATCGGCTAGTCTGTGGAGTTGGGTAGGATCATATCCCAACTTTGTTTCTTCTTATGGCGAGGGCGTAGTGGACACTGCGTAGCTGGAGTGAAGGGACTGATGTATCCCTCGTAGTTCTGCTTCAATTTTTTCATACATGGTCTCTTTCTTAGCTTCATTTATCTACAGAATATATTTCAAGGCATCTGATACAGTTGTTATGATGAAGTCGAAGTCATCGAGTGTGAGCTCAGTCTGCAACTTGGTCTTACTATCTTTTGACTTCTTTTGCGGTGTGGGTTTCATGGGAGAAACCTTTCTTTTGTTATACGACTCGGTGTCATCAGGGGGATTATGTGGCAGTGTTACTTCTCCTTGCTTCTATTGATCTTATTTTACATTGTTCTCTTCTTTATATACTTCGTCATCACCTCCTCCTCCAGGTGATTCTGAAACATTTTCTTCTGATGCATTGTTCAGCTGCTGGACCTATTCTGTCTTCTTCCTTCTGCTAGTTCCAAGTGTATCATACCCTTCCCAAGTGACCACCGGGCTTCTGATTAGTTCAGGATCGGACAATTTTGTGGGGTTAACAGGGATAAGGATATTTGTAGGCCATTCCTTAGTTATTTATTCTAGGTTCTCCTTTGTGATTTTGTAATAACTCTGTAGTACTTCTTTA
Organism: Picea mariana; assembly: GCA_032191745.1. Taxonomy (NCBI): domain Eukaryota; kingdom Viridiplantae; phylum Streptophyta; class Pinopsida; order Pinales; family Pinaceae; genus Picea; species Picea mariana. The sequence goes on along the minus strand of JASDQU010242495.1, from coordinate 107,954 downwards.
TGTTCATCTCCACGTGCAGTGATGTAGATAAAATGTCTTTTGGAGTGGAACTTCACAAATGACCTGAACCTATGCAGTGTGTTCAACATTATACAAGGGATAGACTTGATATCCCTCTTTAACTGCAGGTAATATGTGTGGAAGACCGTGTTTGACTGCCATTATTTTCCCATGTCACTCAAATACCACAGCGAAGTGAACTTCATGGCTAAGGGTTCATATGGCTCTAGTTCAAGGAAGGTCGTACCTTCCAACATCTCCCAAGCTATGAACACGATGAGGATCAGCAACCAACTAAAATGAAACTCATAGCCCTGATCCTGAGCTTCGTGGTAGTCTTGGTCTAACTGGTTCACTAAGTATTTTTACCAGTTCATCTATAGCCCCTCCATGCATTTCCTTGCGAGGTAAAAAACAAACCCTGTGACCTTTGTGGGTCTGTTCTTTGGGACTAGCTTAGCAGCAATCAACTGGAAAGCAAAGCACACTATGCCATTATGGATGGAGGCTACCTTATAGCCTCTCTTCCCCTTCTCCACATCATTGTATGTATCTTTAATATTTTGCGCCAAGGAGTGGTCTGCAGCCTTCCCTGGGTAAAAGTCTTGCGAGTCTGGCCCCTGCATGCTCAATCCGGTGATCTGATGGATCAACGCTAGATCGACGATGATGCATCTGTCTAGCCACAAGTAACCACCATGGAAGCTTGACAATAGGAGCTTAACGCATGCGTTAACATCCCAGTGCCTTCCAAAATGGGGTATTTTCATCACGTTCATGATGTTGGAATGCACGAGGTCCATAGTCCATGGTTGGGGGATTATCCTTGACTTCTTCCCCATCATCGTATTCAAATACCTATGAGGAGGGAGCATGTTGAAGTTCTTGCAATCTCCTAGGTTAAAGTCATTTATCTTTAGTGTCATGATTTTATCTAGTTGAGGCTTGCCTGTGCCTATCCCCTTCAGGAGGTACGAAGTAACCAAGGTGTAGTCGAATTCCTGGGGGACACGGTCATGATTCACTATGCCAACCAGAGGTGGGATGTAGTCAAGCAGGATGGATGGGATTAACTTCGCATTTGTCAAGTCATCTCGATGCTTAGTTCTTTTCTCGGTCGCAGCTTGGGATGGTTCAAATCCACAAGCAGTTGACGAGGAGGCATGCACTCCTCTTGTCGATGAGGTTTGAATTTTGATGGACATCACCTTCTCAGCCATAAGTTTGATGAGAACTTCTTTGACAGACTTTTCTGTGGCATTGAGTTCATCCGACATGCATGCTCAATATTGGATAACTCGGGTCAATGAACAAATGATCAATGCAATAGAACAGGTAGGGAAGTCTCAGTAAGCACAACACAGTAACAATGAGTTCTCTTGTTGGCTTGGATACAATTCACAAAATTTTTCTTGTCACAATAGTTGACGGAATAAGTAGACAGCGATGTAATAGATCCCTCCAACGTACAAGAGGCCTTCATCAATGCAGTTATGTCCGTTATGGTGCGGTCCCAACGGTCTTATGGAAATCTTGCTGATCATAATTGTTGTTCTAACCATTCGAGAATGTCAAACTAACGTTTATAATGCCTCCAACGGTCATATCGCTCTGCAATGGCGAACTGCCAATATGAGCTACTCTGATATTCCGATGAAGTTCAAATTCTGGAGACCTTCCTTCTCCGAAGTCTTCTCTGGAACTTCCTGTAGTTTCTCTAACTTTGCTTTCTTATTGCTGAGCTTTCTAGCCTTCTTCCCTGTGATCTGTTTCTTGGTATTCATCTTTCCATTTTGATTCTTATCTCATCTTGGAACAGAAACTTCACATTGTTGGTGATCTTTCCTAAGGTTCAAGGTCAATACTTCTTCTTTGTCTGGGGTAGGTGCTCTACTCTCCTGTAAAGACAAGTGTTTCAAATCTACTTGTGTTCTTTCAACTTCGACATCCATATTTTTGGTCCTCAGTAGCTTCGACCTATTCTCCTGTTCTTCGATCAACTGCGCTATCCTCCTAGTCATGAAATCTTTTAATTCTTTCATTTTCTATACTAGAGCTTCCTTTTCTTTTCTTCGGGTCTGATATTTCTCAATCCAAGGTTTTCCTACTAACATAGAAAATGGGGAATTGTTCTCAATAAATTTAACAACCTCAAATTCTTCCTCTGTCGACATTCCATGAGCACTCGTAGAGGTTTGGATAAGTCTTCCACGTAGGGTTATCAGCTTTCCTCAACATAATCTTATTCCTCCCAATGAAGGAATCATAGCAGGATTTCTTGAAATTTCCCAAGTTCTTTCTGTCATGCTATTCACCTGTGTTTCGTCATCCAGAACACAGTCTATGTCGAAGTCTCCTATTCTTGTTTCTATGCACTCTTTCTCTTTGAAGATCTTTGATAAGTTGATATCTATATGTTCATTTAGGGTTGCTTTCATTTGTAGTAATACAGTCTCTGATTCTTTCTGGGGTTCTGCCATGGTCTCAGTTTCTTGGCCTTTGTCATGGTTTTCTTGTCTCATATTCATTCTTTCAACCTTAGTAATCATTCTATGGAAATCCATAACGTCATCATCCATAGCTTTACAACAAAGAAAACTAGGTCTTCTACAAGGGCATGCCTTCTCAAAATGTCTCGGTCTTCTGCAATGGTAACAAAGAGTTGATCCTCTCTTTCTCTTAAATGATCCCTATCCTTTTTGGTATTGCACACTAGGATCATAGTAACTAACCTTCAAAAAATTCTTCCTAGGTTCCAACATCCATTTTTTAGTCCAAACATTCTTTCTATGCATAGGAATAACATATCTTTCATTATTTCTATCAGATATACAGATATCAAACCTTATTTCTTATAGCTATACCTAGGTTTTCAAACTAGGACAAAATTTATCAAACATACCTAGATCCATACTTTCAAAAAAAAAAAATCACTTATCTTACCTTTATCAAAGAACAAAGCTTCCATATCTTACCTCTTTTCTTCATAACTGCCTCCTCTCTTAGTACATAACTTTGTAATTCAAATAGAATACAGAGATTTCTTTCTTTTCCTCAGTTCCCAACAATCACAGTTTCAGTCCCAAAAATGGAACCATTTGTTGGCACAGGGGCAGACCCAAGGTTCAACGTTTCAACATCGCACCAACAAAACCCTAACTACCATCCCTTTCGGAAACACCAGCGAAGAAGATGAAGTCTCTCCCGAGGTAGAAGTAGGGGTGGTTGTAGGACTCAGATGTCTACAACCTAGATGGGACATAGATCTATGATTACAACACCTTAACAGAGAACTTAGCAGTTGTCATTCATTAGAACTTAGCCTTTGTCTACAGCGTAGATAAACCCTAATTATAGTGCAGCGTAGTATTCAACGAGATTCAACACCTTCAAGCACTAAGCACATCAACATAGATCATATCTAGCATCTTATTCACTTCATTAGGCACTAAGATATCATATTCATATAATCATACATCATTTCACTAAGCATTTAATCATATGGACCATAAAACAACCATAATGCACAAAGCAACCATAACACATGATATACGTGGTTCACCCCCAACCTAGGGATACGTCCACCAACTCTTCTTCTCTTTATTGTCTTATGTCAATCTTCTACTTGCACCGAGCCACAAGGTCCTACTTGGCATAGGACAGGAGATCTGCACACACTCCACCAGATCCTCCTTCCCCGGACTAGGTTACAGCACAAAGCCTTTACACAGAATCTTACAGTCACTTGCACTTAGCCTTGCAAGCCTCACACAGTATGCACAAAGCATTTACAATTATCACTTGCACTTACCACATTGTCCTTTACTTGCCCTTTTTTCCCCCTTTACTTACATCACCTAGATTTCTATTTATACATTACAAAATTTCCTAGGCATGGGTAAATCCATGGGCCAACATCCCCATACCCGTTACATAATCCCAAAACCCAAAAATCCCTAAAGGGGGTCGAGATCCCGCGATCTCCGCTTCGACTTGCGCTCTGCCTTCAATAGCCCGTCGAAGTCCCAAAATAGGTCAAACCTGACCAAGGATCTCCAAAACTTGGTCAAGGGCCAATAGGGAGGATAAGAAATTATTGAAAAGGACCAATGGGTGGTACAACACAACAAATCTTACGGAACCATACATGTACTTAATGGCATTGATTTTCCGATTATATGGAGAAGAGGATTGCTCAAGATTTTCAGAAGCCTGGATGCGCCTGGCATATATGATCGTGGTCTCTAGAAGTAGCTTCAAATGGGGGGACATTATTTCAAAGAAATTGAGCATCACTATTCAACAGTCTCAAGAGACAAAAGAAGGTGAAACACCATCCTTTTTATAGCATCCTTCTTTCTAGAGGTGATTTGTGCAAGGAATGTTTTCTCAGGTATAAATTTGAGATGGCATGTTGATGAGTTACTTGTACATGTGTATTTTAGCATCATATGGGAAAAAAGTATAAGGAATTTTATGCCATGATATGTGATGAGTTCATAGCCACGATACATTTTATTATTTTACGACAAGATTGTCCAAGAATTTCAGTAGCAGCCAAGAAAATGATATCCAAAGTAGGACATTGGTATCTAGAAGGAAAGAACACTTATATCAGGGTTTTTGGAGCTACCGATGCTCCACATTTTATCCATTCTTATGTCCCGAACCATTTTCTGTTTGGGGGAATATTCTGCCAAACCGTTTTACATGGTTTCAATGCATCTCTAGTGAAGGATAAGAAGAGGGATTTTATACCCTACGGTTTCCATATCAAGTATTATATAGTAATAAACACTACACATGGCAGGCAATAAGTTATGAGTCATTTGGAGTACAGGTTCCCTACAAGTCAGTTTCGAAGACATGATCCCAAAGGGCTAGTACCCCAACACATAGAGAAAGTGATGTTGCATTGGCCTTATGCTCACGAAAGTTATGAAGTGGATCTCTTCACTGAAAATGCTCAAGACTGGGAAGAGGTTCTTCAAAGAAACGAAAACCTAGAAATTACCAAGTTTAAAGCTATGTCAGTGCAAGAAAAATTTGCAACATTATATATTACAGGAGAGGAATCTATCAAAGAACGAGATGAAGTTAGAGCAATGGAGGCAACAGAGTCAATAAGAAGAGAAATAATGCTCTTTACCGAGGAAGAAAGGCTTATGTAAGCAGTGATTCAGACCCATTTTATTTAAATTTTAGAGCCTCCGGGGATTGTCCCAGTTGATACAGACACTCATGTAGTAGGCAAAAAACTATGGAAACAACTCCACCAGAGGGGATCATCGCTCAGGTCAACCCAGGTTCACTACAAACCCAAATGGAGCAACCTACAATAACTAGAATGCCACAAATATCATCAATGGAACTAGCCAGAACATGTTTACTCGTGGTCCTTGTCTATTTAATAACCATATATGATGATGATAAAGGTTCAATAACAACTCACATAGCCCTAATACCTATCACTTACGAGGAAGCTCCAAGAGAAATGACTACCCCAGCCGTAGAAGGACTATTACAGGATTCAAAAATAAGGGACATAGCCATTGAGAACACCCATGTGAGTGTGATTGTTCCACAACATGAAACTTAGCTTTTAGAAAAGTTAAGGTCACCTTGTAATTATGTGAATACTGATAATGAACAACCTAATATAGAAGATACAGTGACTTCAGGTTTTCCATCCAATTCCTCACTTCATATAGTAACACCACCACCTGGAATTGACCAACAGAGAGCTTCATCACCAAAACTCACATGGAACATTCCCTTTGAAAAATTGAGAGAGACAACCAGCAAGATAGAGAAATAACCTATAACTTCCACGCAAGAGCAGACATTAACAAAATACGACAGTAGTCAAGTGCCTACCATGGACAAGGGGAAGGAATCTTCTATGAAAAATTTCTACACAACAGGGAACTTGGGAAATAAACTATCTTGGGGAGATCAACAAATTCCTGAACTGGTTGACAAGGTTGTTGATGTGTAGGCCACCTTCTATGACAAGAAAACAAATCCAATGATGAAAATAACTGTCAAAAGAAGGAGGATGACTTTAGATAATACTTTGTTTGTAACCACATAAGAAACTTTATTTGACACAGAAAATACCAAGGTGAGCGAGTTTCTTAGCGCTAGGATGGCTATAACTGATGCCACCCTAGACAGATCAAAAAGGGATGAATGAGAAGCTACCGCCATGAGAAAGGAGTTAGAGCATCTTCAACATCAAACAGAGTATTATCAGGACACCACTCAGAAAAAAATACTTCTTAAAGGTGATTTCATGGAAGTATACGGCCAATTCAAATTAGAAAGATATATTTTCACGGCATAGATGGAAGACTATCAGGAAGACACATTTATGGGACTGGTGACCTACAAAAACATGCAATGATGGTATGAAAAGGAATATCAAACTTTGTAGTGGATCAAGTACATCAGAAAAGTGCAGGTGAGTCGAGACACAGAAAATAATGGTATTAGCGTACTCACAAATTACAGTATCACCAGAATACATAGAGAAGCAGAACACTGGACACAAATGGTACAATAACCTCATCAGAAAAATGAAAGAAAGATGGGAAGAATGTGTGAAAAGATGGGAGAAAATAAAAAATGAAATGATAGATGTCCATCTATTGGATTTCATCCAACCTGAGGATTTCACATACTTGTGTGACATACTGGATGTAGACCCTTTTCCTGGGATAGATGAAGAAGTTCATGAATCCCCCGATTAGAGCATCAACATTTTTGTAGTGACTAAGTACCAAGATGGAAAAATACAAAAAATGTGTGGTGGAGATGAAAGAGATTGTTAGCACACCAATGGATCAACACATATTTCCTTATGCCAACATGCGAAGAACTCTTTTACCAGTGGTCTAAATATGAGATGAATAATCCGCTGGAGTAGAACATCAAGAGAACTAGAGATAATAGAATAAGGACACGTGAATTAATTCCACTTTGCTTTTGTTTACTTGATAAGAGTCAATGTAGTAGCTATTTTTAGTTGATTTACTTTTATAAATAAGAAGATCATCCATGTATGAAGGGAGATGGTTTTTGCATATAAAAGAGGATTTGTTTTGTAATAGAACTATTTCTCAGGCCAAGATTATTGAGTTTAGAAGTTCTGTGTAGAAGAAGAAGTAAATTTTCATTTAAAGTGTGAATGTGATTGAACCTATGGATTGTTTTCGTTCTCAACTCTACATTTGTTGTTGTATTGAGTAAGATCTGTTATAATATTTCTTAAGTTATCTTAGAATACCTTACAATTATTTACTTCAAGTTGATGAAAAGGAAAATAAAAAATGTTTAACATGTGATGTGTGGCAAGGTGTGGTGAAATAAGTTTCTAGCCTATATTTATTGGATGTGTACTCTTTCTCCAAACTTTCTCTCAAATGGTATCTAAGGGTCTGGTAAAGTAACGATATTATTTTCCAATATAAACCTAACATAGTTGTTTTTTTCATACCCAGGCAGAGAGGTTATCCCAAGGCCTGGTATTCTCCCAGATAGATAACTTTGTTTGTCTATCAATACATTATAAAATATTGTAAACCCAGAAAAGAGAATTGATCCATTAGGAGGAAATACTTTAAAGGTACATAGATATATCATTGTTAAAGCCTATCAAAACTTGTCGGATCAGTGATCTGGAGAATTGTGCTACAATAAAACACTGAAGAGTCTAATTGGGCCTCACTAGTAGGCACAATCCCTATTGTTGAGACAAATGGAATTTGGATCCCTCAAAAACAATCTAGGTAATTTGGAGGATGACTAAGTAATCTATGGCGCATTGGTTCAATCAGATTTAGGAGAAAACAACGGGGATTTAGAACTAATGCAAAGTAAATGTCCCACTTTTCTATGGACTACATAATGGTTTCTATTTATGATTACTTGTGTTCCAATGGTTAGTCATTTGTTTGGAAAAGACAGTTCAGTGAATACACATCATGCACTTGGCCTTCAAGTAATTCGATCTATCTGCTTTATTTATGTTTCAAACATTTTGTAGTGAAATGCCTTTATACTTAGTGTTTTTTCAAGTTGTGTAGAATCTTTTGTTGTTGTGATATTTCCATACTCTTTATAGGGATATAATCTGCAAATAAAATGATTACTCTCTTTTCAATCCTTGTATGGAAAATCCACCCTTTAAACCCTTGTACTGACAATTCATACCACTTATGGTCTAGCATTGGCGCACTTGGGTACCTCAACACTTCTATAGTCGACACAACTATATCATCTTCACTTCTACATAGGTGTATGCCTCGTAGTGTTAAGAACCAAATACCCGAATACAAAATATCACAATAGATCCAAAGATATATGAATACAATCACCACACAAGATATATGAAACCATATAGAAAACCACAACTTTATTATATCAAACCCTTGAGGTATGGAAACACCATACAATGGATCCTATTATGGAAGGGATCCTCTCCTAATGAGCTTCAGCTCCAAATACAATAATTCTCTTCATGTCTCATTACATTGCTTGAACCCCTTTATATAGTGCTACCATCACCTAAGAACATTCTAGAGGAGGAATCTTCTAGAAGTAGAACCTTCTAAGAAGTCCTCTTACATTTATTATATCTAATTACCCATT
>JASDQU010242495.1:78098-93936 GCA_032191745.1 Picea mariana | reverse complement strand
TAAGGAGCATCCTCACTTGTGGGAGAACCAAGCTATGGATTTTTAATACAAACTGAGACATAAGTTGATGTTCTGCTAAAGCTTTCGCTTTCATAATATCAATCTTATCTTTCAAGTTTATGCATGTCATTTGTAATTGATTATAGACTACTTTAGCTATCATAGTCTATTGTAGAATGATGTGATTTAATTAATGTGATCCATGTCTGATTTCTTTCATTACTTTAAAAATACAACAATTACATTGTTCAGTTAATGAATGACAGATTTCTCTTCTTTATCAATTGAATTATTTCGTATAAGTTTTTGCATACAGGTTTATCTAACCGTGGAGATTTATAAATCATATGATTGTTGTAAATTTTATGTCTTGTTTGTCTTGTAATTACATTGGAGAGCATAGCAGTTTCCCGTTTGCGAGAAGCTATTGGATAGTTCGGTGCGGGTTTCCTCCCTCCGATCAGCTAAGACAATCATCATACACAGGACAAATATGGAGCGTTTTCCAGGCCAGTTTGTAATTTATTTTTGTTAGTTTGTTTAGTATAATATTAGTAGTTTAGTTAGATATATGTTAGTTAGATGTGTAGTTAGAATTAGTATATTAGTTGTTTAGTTTAGTTATTTTTTTATGTTTTATTTTTGTTCATAAAATTATAAAATCAACAAAAATATCTGTCTCTGTCTTAGGGTAGAATGCAAATGAGTTTTTCAGGTTTTAGTCAAATCTGTAAATTATAGATATTGTACATTTTGTGAATAAGTTATATTTATGTTAGTAGTTAGATATTTAATTAGTTAGAGTTAGTATAGTATTTGTTAGTAGATTGTATATAATAGTTTGTTTAGTTTATTAGTTTGTTTTATTTCTTTGTAGTTAGATTAGTTTAGTTTGTTTAATAGTTAGTTTTAGTTAGATTAGTTAGTTTAGAATAGTTTTCTTTTGTTTTCTTAGGACCTTATATCGGCTAACGGAGCCACTAAACCCGTCAGGGTGGTTCATCCCAAACGACTTGGGTTATTAGACAACTCTGGACCGGTTCCACTCTCTCAGTTGATGGATGGTCAATTTCTCCCGTCAACAAATGGCGCTAGAAGGAGGGCCTGAATTTAATTAATGGCATGAGGCGGTCGCAAGAATCCTCCACCACCTAATCGCTCACCTATAGTGACTAGAAGCCATTCAAACAATAATATTCCCCCTCAAACAACAACTACTTCAACCGACGATCCACAGATCACAGTTGAGCCAACAACCCCTAATCCTACAGGTTGTGACATACAAGATATTGTCTGTCAATCTCTTATAAAAACACATAGTGCCTTATCCAGTTTGAGGCAACCAAACCGTCCGTGGGGTCAACCTTTGGATTTATATGATATTAGAGAACAATTAGGTGACACTAACCTCACTCTGAATCCTTCAGATCCAATCTTAAATCCCACTGCAGGAGGATCTGGGATACCCCCTTCACCACCTTCATCATCTCCTTCCTCTTCTGGAGGAGATTCCTCTGACGAAGGTAATTCCCCTTCTCATCCTTCCACACCCACTACACCAATGGCAAATCAGAACAACCCTGCTAGACCCTGGCTTGATCAGGATGCTGTAGCTGTACCCGGAGCTCAACACCCTTTACCTAAACACCTGGAGAAATGGATTCCCAAGTTTGACCCTGACTCAAAACAGATCGCTAAAGATCACATTAAAAAGTTTATGTTAGCCATAGGACTCCGCAATGTCGAACATGAAGACGTTGTCTGTAGGTTTTTCCCGTATACTTTCGAGGGTAATGCATCAACATGGTACTTTTCCCAACAACCCCATACCATCATGTCTTCGGAAAAGTTTAAGTCATGCTTTTTGGAAAAGTTCAGAGACGGAAAACCTCTGGAATTCCTAGTCATGGACCTTTATAGCTTAAGAATGAACCCAAAAGAAAAATTTAAAGACTTTAATCAGAGATTCTTAACCCTCAAAAACCGAATCCCTGCGGATTCTATGCCTGCTGAGAGTCTCATAATAGCTATTTGGGTTAAACGATCTAAGAAAGCCACATTGTTAGAAGCCTTCGAGGAGGCCAGGCAGATTGAAAAAGACATACTTAGTCTTAAAGACTCTACTAGCAACGAAGCTGAGACTATTTCTTCTTCCAAAAAGAAGATCGAAATCCTCCCCAGACCCACTCAAAGTAAAACACAACCTAAAAATTCTGATTTGGAAAACTTAACTAAAGTTGTTCAAAAACTGTCAAATCAAGTTATAGACTTGAAAAGGTCGACCGAAGAAGCTTCCTCGAGAATAGGTCCTTACAAAACCCCGTTCTGGAAGCCTTTTCCTACCAACTGACCTAACCCAACCACCGAAGGCCTAAATCTAGAAAGTTTGCAATGTGCCCTTCAAACAATTCTAGAAGCCCAAGATAACTTGATGCCTCCTGATATTCTTGAGGAGGTAGTTGAACAAGAGATAGTCCAAGAGGAAGAGTCTTCTCCAAACATTTTTGGACACTTCTCGGATAGCATCTTTCAAGCTAACTTCGAGACAGTTCATCCTTATAATACCCGGAGTAAGACTGCAAACAAACCTTCTACCGAAAACACCACAACTTTGCCTCCAAAGCAATCTAAATCAGCTGAGACTAAACAGAGTAATGTGAACCCCAACTTAGATTATGATGTTGTTGAAGATCTTAAAAATTTAAGGGATAACATTTCTATTTATGAGTTATTGAAGTTTCCATTTCTGCTACAAAAAATGTTACAAAATATCTCAGAAAATGGCAAAAATGGTAATTCTAATAGTAACAAGGTTGTGCAAAACAAAGCTCCCCAGAAGACTTCCACTAAAAACAACCCTGATCCTCAAGATAAAGGAAGACTTCCTGTAAGTAATGTAAATAATGTAAATAATGTAGATAAAGTAGAAACTACGAGTAAAAAGCCACAAGCTACTACTCTTAGTACTCGCAAAAATGTACCTCCATTCCTATTAACTTTCGAGATGTTTAATAGAAACGTGCACAATTGTATGGTAGACTCAGGGGCATCATCCAATGTGATGCCGTGGTCTATTTGCTAGAAGATTAACATAGAAGTTGAACCATCTACTTTAAAAATCATACAACTTGATCGGAAAAATGTCAAAGGTATAGGGGAACTAAAGAATGTGCTTATTATATTATCGTCCAACCCCAAGGTTCATCAAGTTATTGATATAATTGTTGTGGATATTCCATAAGTGTATGGTATGTTTTTAAGTAGGGACTGGTCGGAGCAGCTACATGGTTATTTCACAATAGATTGGTCTCATCTATGGCTTCCAGAGAATGACAAGCCTAATAAAATAAAAGTGAATCATGAGCATTACCTTAAGTTCATGGTCACTGATTTGAATGATCCTAATGAACCATATACACCTTCTGCTGATTCACTTGAAGTACAAGGAATGGACACCTTCTTCGGCAATTTCATGGTCGAGGCTTCACCTATCATCAATCCAGAACATCAGTCTGATATTGTAGCATATATGCAGCCAACAACTTCCACGCAAGGGTCCCATGTACCCGATGCAAATCAAATCTGGTCTCTTTATTTCGACGGGTCAAAGTCCAAAGAAGGAGCTGGAGTAGGCTGCGTTATTATCGATCCGGTAGGTAACAAAACATTGATTGCATGTCGTTTGGAATTTTAATGTACTAATAATACTGCAGAATATGAGGCTTTACTTCAAGGTCTCAGAAAAGCTTTGGATATGAACATTAAAAATTTAACCGTCTTTGGCGAATCTGAAATAGTGGTTAGACAGGTAAGAGATTCTATCCACTGTTTGTCTCCGCATCTCAAAAGCTACCAGTCTGAGGTATGGAATTTAATGAACAAATTTTCCGCTTTCAATATAAATTCTATTCCTATATTGAATAACTCTGAAGCAGATTTATTAGCTAATGTAGCTTCTAAACTTCTTCCTGCAGAAGGCTTATCCCCAGATGCATTCTCCGTTGAGCTGCTGTTTCGGCCATCCGTCCCCGACAACGTCACGAACTGGAGAGTATTTGACGATGATCAGCAAATTATTAACTTTCTGCACATGGAAGAAACCTTTCAAGGCACAGTGATAGACGAACACACACACGATGACAATTTGCGCGATTTCACGGTAATACCAGATCCGAGAACTCTTGAATCTTCATCGGATATGGTAAACTCGATCCCTAAAAATGTAGTTAGACTAGAGAAGTTTTATGATTTTCAAGATAAATTTAAAAAGATGGTCAATTGTAAAACCAATAGTTCCTCGTTATCTTATGAAAAAGTGAACTTAGGAACTAATGAAAATCCTCAGTGCATTAATCTAGGGCTAGGATGTTCTCAACAAGAAAAAGATGCATTTATTAAATTGTTCAAAGAATTAAAGATGTCTTTGCATGGACGTATGATGACCTCAAAACTTTCGACCCTAATATCATACAACATGTCATCCCTACGAAGCCCCAAACCTTACCCTTTCAACAAAAACTGAGGCAAATGCACCCCAAGCTCGAACTGACCGTTCAAAAAGAATTGAATAAACTCCTAAATGCTAAGATAATTTTTCCTGTTAGACACACTCAGTGGGTTTCTAACCTTGTCCCAGTCCGGAAGAAAAATGGCGAAATTCGACTCTGCATCGATTTTCGAAACCTTAATAGAGCATCTGATAAAGACAACTATCCTGTCCCGCCCATGGAACAGATCCTTCAACAGGTATCTGGTTCCGAGAGGCTATCCTTACTGGATGGTTTCTCTAGATACAACCAATTCCTGATGTCTCCGCCAGACCAACTTAAAACTACCTTCCGTACTCCGTGGGGCACTTATGCTTATCGTAAAATGCCCTTTGGATTGATTAATGCCGGTGCTACTTTTCAGAGAGAAATGGACATTGCTTTCTGAGGCTTAATCAATCAGTCCGTCGTAGTTTACTTAGATGACGTGACTGTATTTTATAAAAACAAAAACGATCATCTAGCTCACTTACGAGCCGTCCTACTGCGATGTCGCAAATACGACATCTCCTTGAATCCAAAAAAATCCATCTTTGCAGTAGAACAGGGTAAACTCTTAGGATTCATTGTGTCTAGTGAAGGGATGATTATTGACCCCGAAAGGACTCAAGTCATCACGAAACTCTCCCCTCCTACATTCAAAAAATCTATGCAGTCTTTCTTAGGCCAGATTAACTTCGTGAGAATATTTGTCCCTAGTTTCTCCGAAATGGTCAGGCCTTTGCAGAATTTGATTAAGAAAGACACCCAATATCACTGGGGACCCATAGAAAATCAATCTTTTAATGCAATAAAGAAGGCCATAATAGACGCTCCATCTCTCATGAGCCCAGACTTTTCAAAAGACTTTACACTCTACACTTTTGCTTCTAACCGTTCCTATGCCACCGTCCTAACCCAAAAGAATGCTGAGAACAATGAAGTACCCATTGCCTTTATGAGCTCTACTTTCAAAGGCGCTAAACTTAATTACCCAGTGGTAGATCAGCAAGCCTATGCTGTTTTCAAAGTAGTTAAGCACTTCTGGTCCTATCTTTTGAAGTCAAGGACGAAAGTTATTGTCCCCTACCCAACCGTGAGGAACCTGTTAGTGCAGAAGGAGCTAGGAGAAAAGAGAGCTAATTGGGTCACCTCCTTGCAGGAATATGACTTGGAAATCACCCCAGCTCAGATAGTGAGAGGCCAAGGGTTATGCAAGTTAGTTTTTGATTCAGCAACAGGACATCAAGAAGAAAGTGATACGTCAAACCTAGGACAACGCGATCAAAGTCTAATATGTTGCGCACAAAACTCTATCAGTCCTTGGTATGACGATATAAGATTCTGTCGTGAACATGGGTCAGCCCCCCGTCACCTGGATCCCGCTAAAAGAAGAGCGTTGATATTAAAGTCTACCTCCTTTCATCTGGTTAATGGTATCCTATTTTGTCAGAGTTTAGACGGTGTACTGATGCGTTGTCTTGAAAAAGACAAAGCAGAAAAAGTCTTGCTAGAGTTGCATGCAAGAGAAGTTGGTGGTCATTTTTGTGGTGACACCACTACTCATAAGGTTTTGAGAGCTGGTTATTACTAGCCCACGCTTTTTAGAGACGCCCATGATTTATGTCATAAATGTATCATCTGTCAGAAAGAATCAGGGCGGTTACAAAAACCAGCCTTTCCTTTGCAGCCCGTTTCAGTAGATTCTCCTTTTCAGCAGTGGGGCCTTGAGATCATAGGTCCAATCAAACCTCCATCCTCACAACAACACAAGTTTATTGTGACAGCCACAGATTACTTTACCCGATAGTCTGAAGCTGCTGCGTTAAGAACTGTCAACACCAGTCAGGTAATTGCCTTTCTAAATTCGAATATTATCACTCGCTTCGGTATCCCTGACTGCTTAGTATTCGATAATGCTTCTTACTTTTCCTCTCTTGAGATGACTGAGTTCGCTTTGGAAAAAGGAATTAAGCTAAAGTATTCTGCTAGCTATTACCCCCAGGGCAACGGATTGGCAGAATCGACAAACAAGAAATTGATCAAAATAATCAAGAGAATGGTGGTTGAAAATCACAAAAATTGGCACAATGCACTATTGAACGCAATGTGGGATGATAGGGTAACACCAAAATCCGCTATAGGTAACTCCCCCTTTTTTCTCGTATATGGCAGAGAAGCAATTCTACCACCTCACATTCTTCTTCCTTCACTATAGTTGTCACAGAAAGTCCAAGAAGAATATTGTCCCCCTTTAGAAAACCGAATCAACACTTTGATGAAGCTAGAGGAAGTAAGAGCCCAAGCTAAACAAAAGTTAGATCAACATCAACAATTGGTTAAAAGTTGGTTCGATTCTAACTCTGCTTCTGATAGGAATTTTGAAGTAGGTGATCTCGTCCTGAAATGGGACAAACCACATGAGGGAAAGGGAGAGCACACAAAATTTCAAAATTTATGGCTTGGACCGTTTTTAATTATTGAAGAGTTGGGTCCCAGTTCTTTTCGATTGCAAAATCTTGAAGGGCAGCCTGACACCTACCCGGTGAATGGCCAAGCCTTGAAAAGATACTTTGCTTGATAACTACCCTTGTATATTATGTACATATTTTGCTTTTGTTTGCTTTTGTTTTTGATTTGAATTTATCAGCTTGTGTTTTTTTGAAAATGCACATACTTGTACACTGAGCTATTCGGACAAAGATAACAGAAAATTCCTTCGCTGAAATAACTGCTAAGAAAAATTGTATGAACATCAATGGCATATTTATGAAAATTATGTTGGAAAAGTCTGTTGTTTGATAGAAGATCACTGATTTCAATCTCTGAGTAAAGCTTGTCATGATCATCTATTATCTTTTTACGCTGTCCCTATTCCGTAAAGGAATGACTCAGAAGATGTCTCCCTGTCTTAGGAAGTTGTTTTTGTAAATAAAACATCTCTATATCTAAATAAAGGACAATTTAAAAAAATTCTGATGAGGTCTGAAAAAATATGTTAAAATATCATGATTTTCAGCGTCACCCCTCTCATATCTATAAAAAACAAAATAAATTATTATTAAGAGTTGTGGGAAGTGCTTGTAAACCCGCTGGGATGATGAATAGGTCTGCTGGCAGTGGGTAAATGCATGCATGACGCCAAGACAACTTCGTCGGGGTACTGAATAGGCCTGCTGGCAGCGAAGCAATGTCGGGTATATGAAAATTTGAAAATTAGTAACCTCTTTAATGTCCTTTATTCTGATCCAAAACTTCTCGGCAGGATGCAGATGTCAAAGTGGTTTAAATGGAAACCCTGTCGAGGCTATGGATGCCTGCTGGCAGCAGTGGCTATGCCAACAATATTGGAGATTTTATCTTTAATATCGTGGCTTGCTGATCTTAAGACTATTATCAGTTTTCATCTTTTAAAAACACTGCTGGAATAGTTGGTTAATGATGATGTTTATACAATTTTCTGGTTGTTATTTGTGATTTGAAATTATCTTTGCTGTCCTAATATGAATTTGTTCCTTTTGACAGAGATAACTGCTTCTACCAGTGTGTCGCCATTGTTGGCAGCCAATTCACATTTTTCCACTGTCTTATAAGCTGCCCACACCAATGTTTCGCAAACATCAATTTTTTGTCACAATTTTCAAATAAACGACACTTTTTTTTTTGCGACGTTTGCACATTTACCTTCGTTTTGTTTTCACGACTGTAATCATGAAAACTTAGTCTTTCGAAGTCGCATTGAAATCATTATTTGAACTGTCATGATCCTTCTTGTCAATATGCCTATTGCGCTTACATTACTTATCATTATGCAACTAGCAAAACTTTCAAACTATACTCATTGGACATTCTTGGATTGATTGTGTGACTTGGTTTCATTGAGTTTGTAATGCATTGGCATTTGGATTTGCATGTTATTTGACCTACTTGACCATTGGTTTCATGAAAATACATAGGTGTTATGGTTAAATCTTTCATATATATCTTTTAATGTGATACCTATGTTCATATTTTCATAACTATTGGCATGTTGATTATATGAAGACCCATTGACACCTTGGTTAAACTCTTGATATGAGCTGTTACAATACATTGGCGCATGGTTAAACATTTGGTATTGGTTTCGAATTGTATGTTGATGATATAAAACTTTGGCATAACGTTGATTGTGTGCGTTGGTTTATACACTTACTATTGGTTTCATTGGTCGGCCAAGTGACGTGATTGTTGAACTATGCTATAATGGGTAGAACAACTATAAGCCAACGGTTGTACCATTCACAATAACTATTGTGCATGGCAGAGATAAGCTCCACCACCTTCGAACAATGACATTAATGTCTATCCGTCCTCCCTGTTTTACCTCTGTTCGCTCGGGTAACTCTTCGCGCACTCTACTCCTGTGTATGCTATGACCCAAACCCTGGCTCGTTCACCATGTGCTCGGCTCCATGGCACCAGTGGTGCAAATTGAACCGAACGACAACCAAGCCTTGCTGTTATTTGACAATGCCCGAAAGGACTTGGAGGATAACGGTTGGCTCACCTTCGTGCAGAGATTTGAGGGTTTTAACTTATTTGTGGCACAACAGTTGGCTCTGACGTTTGATGGCTGTAGAGCCAAGGTGGGTGACATCTAGTTGAAAATCGATGAGAAGTTTATCAGTTCTGCTATAGGGTTACCTGCCACGGGCCAACGTTGGTTCGAAAATTTGAAAGTGGAAGAGGTTCCATGGCCACTACTGTTCGTCTCCTGAAAGGTCACCTCTTGTGACAGAGGTATGCCCATATCCATGCTTAAACCACGATGGCATGACCTATTCGTAATAGTCAAACAGTTCGTGACCTGTGAAGGTTGATATGGACTCGTGTTTCTCTACCACCTGCGTTTGTTGATGAATTTTATGGGATACCCATTGAATATGCCCTTTTACTTCCATCGTAGCCTATATAAAATGTCAAAAAGGTTTAAAAGGCAGAAGGTCGATAGTAGCCTATTCCACCATGGACTAATTAAACTCATCGTTGTTTATCATTTGAGTTTACATGGTGATAGCTGGAGAGATTTCATCGCTCGAAATGGTTTTGATGATACAGACCCTGTCTAGGTTGACAAGCCTATGGTTAATGAAACCAGTGTCCAGCCACCTGTGCCCTTCCATGTCCTACTTCCCTCTCCTAAACCCTTGGTCGACCCTGATATTGACTTACCAGACGATGTAGAAGAGAAGGTCGAGGCTATAAAAAAGCCTGCGAGCAAAAGGGACAAGGAAAACCCTACTGTTATTGCTAAGGGTAAAAAGAACGCTCGACTTATTTCGAGAATGGCAAGGAATAAGCCTAAACCCTCTGCTAAGCAAAAGCCCATAGTCCTTAGTGAGGATTCAGACTCAGACATAGAACGCTTCTTAGCCAGTGAGTACCCTTACTCACAGGGTTTATGCCCCGAGCCACCTTATGATTTTGTTTCGAATCTTCCCCGTTGCCTAAGAAATAATCCTAG
This sequence comes from Picea mariana, assembly GCA_032191745.1. Lineage (NCBI taxonomy): Eukaryota > Viridiplantae > Streptophyta > Pinopsida > Pinales > Pinaceae > Picea > Picea mariana. Next base: position 83,907 of record JASDQU010242495.1, on the reverse strand, counting down.
CTACCCTGGGATCAAACTGCCTAATGAAACCCTTGGCAATGTAATCAAACCCTCACCTACATTTTCGAAGCCCACACAGTCGCCCTATGACCAATGCGATTTATGGTTGGAACGATACTACATCGACGTTCCCATACTCCAATTGAAAATCCAATCATTGGAAAATCAAGTTGCAGTATTGACTAGTCAAAGAGACAAGCTCCAAGCAACTGATAGGAAGCAAAAGACAACTGGCACCATCGTTTTCAAGAATATTTAATCGGCCACAGCCGTTGTCAACTCCAAATTGTCATGATCAAGCTATATGCTCGCCATACAGGTATGATTTATTGTTTTAGTCTTGTGAATGACCAGGATTAATATACTGATTTGAATTTGGTCTTCGAATAGCTCTGTTTATATTTCAAAATGGCTCTGTCATAATGTGTTCATCCTGTATATATTTTCTCTTTGCTAAAAATAAATGAAATTTCATCTTGGATACATGATTCGATCATTCCCAGTTTAGACACTGATAGATTTTTTATCGGATTTGATTGGTCTTCGTTTGGATTTGATTTGTTCGTTTGTCTGATTGAGTTAACGAAATTGACATTTTGCTTTCAATTGAATTTGTTTTGTATCTACTCTGAACAGGAAGTTTTTTACGCTCAACTTAGAATACGTTCATGTTTGGATTTGATTTCGTTATGGTTCATATGCTATGATTGGCAAACGATTTCAATGAGTTTGGTTGTTACGATCTTGTAATATGTTGTGTCATGTAATCTTCTAAGAACAGGAATACAACTCTGTTCGGTTTCAATTTGGAAAGAACAACTCTGTTTCGTATGAAAACAATGATCTCATTTAAGCCTGTGCAAATGCACCCGAATCGTGGAATGGTTTTGATTCATAATAACTATGTTAAAACCTTAACTGTTCAATTCGCTCTTATTCTGATTGGATTATCCCATATCTTGAGTTGGCAAGATGGTTTTATGAGTTGGATTCGTATCATAATTGCTGCTCTGTTTGATTTTAAATTTGCAAAACGAATTGGTCGACCTAGGTTATCTCTATCAAATCTGGATATAATTCGGTTGAATGGAACAATTTTGATCAAAGTCAATTGATCTTGTTTGCCCAATTTGCAATAACAAATGATCAGATGATTCTTACGAATTCTGTTACCAATTAATTGATCATGTTATGATTTTATTTGAGTTGATTTTCGCACCAGTTTGAGTTAATCCACTTGTGGCATGAATCGTTTGCTATGACAATATAGTTATAACGATTAGAAAATGATCTTGTTTAGATGAGATCGTATCTCATGTTGATAAGGTAGCATAACAATTGCCTACGATTTGTTTTGATTATATCGGTTTCAAATTGATATCAAACGATTTCACAACTGTTGATTATGATTCTGTTCGTTCGATTTTGTGGTAACAAAAGAAACAAAGTACTCGTATCTCTGTAACCATTTGATTGATCTTGATCCTGTTTGATTTCAAATGGTGTAACAATTTCAAATTGATTGATTCGTTTTCAAATAGCTATTGGATGTTAATTGAATTTAATTCTTTAAAATATTCTCAATCAATTTTAATGCTGATTCTGTGTCTTATTTAGACCAGCTATAGAATCGCAAGATTCTGTAGCTAGTCTATAGAATTAGATCTTTATCATTTTATTAATAAAGGACCCTTCTAACTTGTCCATTTCTTACCCTTTTCAGGTAAATTCGAATTGCATGGGATATGATGGAATGTCTAGGGGATATTTGTGTGTTTAGTTTTATTGTAGGTTCCTAGTTTAAGTTAAACTTGGGATATCTTCCCAGATTTTATGTAAACAGTTTTGATAACTTCCACAGGGAGGTTTTACCCTGTGGAAAACCTTTAAATACTTAATTATTTTTTGCAATAAGGAGCATCCTCACTTGTGGGAGAACCTGGCTATGGATTTTTAATACAAACTGAGACAGAAGTTGATGTTCTGCTACAACTTTCGCTTTCATAATATCAATCTTTTGTTTCAAATTTATGCATGTCATTTGTAATTGATTATAGTCTACTTTAGCTATCATAGTCTATTGCAGAATGATGTAATTTAATTAATGTGATCCATCTCTGATTTATTTCATTACTTTAAAAATACAACAATTACATTGTTTAGTTAATGAATGACAGATTTCTCTTCTTCATCAATTGAATTATTTCGTATAAGTTTTTGCATACAGGTTTATCTAACTGTGGAGATTTATAAATCATATGATTGTTGTAAATTTTATGTCTTGTTTGTCCTATAATTACATTGGAGAGCACAACAGTTTCCCGTTTGCGAGAAGCTAGTGGATAATTCGGTGCGGGTTTCCTCCCTCTGATTAGCTAAGACAATCATCATACACAGGACAAATATGGAGCATTTTCCAGGCCAGTTTGTAATTTATCTTTGTTAGTTTGTTTAGTATAATATTAGTAGTTTAGTTAGATATATGTTAGTTAGATGTGTAGTTAGAATTAGTATATTAGTTGTTTAGTTTAGTTATTTTTTTATGTTTTATTTCTATTCATAAAATTATAAAATCAACAAAAATATCTGTCTCTGTCTTAGGGCAGAATGCAAATGAGTTTTTTAGGTTTTAGTCAAATATGTAAATTGTAGATATTGTACATTTTGTGAATAAGTTATATTTCTTTTAGTAGTTAGATATTTAATTAGTTAGAGTTAGTATAGTATTTGTTAGTAGATTGTATATAATAGTTAGTTTAGTTTATTAGTTTGTTTTATTTCTTTGTAGTTAGATTAGTTTAGTTTGTTTAATAGTTAGTTTTAGTTAGATTATTTATTTTAGAATAGTTTTCTTTTGTTTTCTTAGGACCTTAGATTGGCTAACAGAGCCGCTAAACCCGTCAGGGTGGTTCATCCCAAACGGCTTGGGTTATTAGACAACCCTGGGCCGGTTCCACTCTCTCAGTTGACGGATGGTCAATTTCGCCCGTCAACATAACCATGTTTAGATATTTGTTATGCATATTGGAAATGATTTAAACCACAATTGATAGTTATGGAAGTTATATTTGTATTCAAGAACACAAGATCGCATATATATTCAAGCAGAGGATGATTAACAATTATAAATCTAACGTGTTGGTCTTGGCTTCCTGTAGAAGTAAATAAAGCACACTCACAAGAATAAAAACAATCAAATAACAGAGTAATTGATACATAGGTAAGGTAAATAACATTTAATTGTAGGATTGTTGTTCTTAGAGAAAGAAATGATAAAAAAAAACACATAGAAAACTACTTGTTGCTACACCAAATCAAGGAAATAAAGCACATATACAATTCTAGAAATAAAATTAAAGAACAAAGAAATGATGCATACCAAATTGAGGGACCTACCCAATTGGTTGCATGTTTCTTGAAGAAGAAATCAACTGCAAATGATTTTGGAAACGCTTCAAAACTTCATTGCATAAAAAAATCTTATTTGAGTAAATGTTCCAATTACAAGAGAGTTTTGCTGAGCATAATCACGTTAAGGATTCCCTTCTCAATGAATAAGATACATATTTATACATAATAAACCAAAAGGAATAAGATAGAACCAAATCCCAAAGCTTAGAAACAAATTTGCCAATGTTTGGAGAAAATCCCCAAATCCGGGTCTTTCATCAATTTGAGCAGATTCGAGTTGAAGATCCACCCATAAATCTTAAACCATTTTGAAAACCTGGCCACGTTTCACTCAATATTCCATATTATAGACAAAACCCATATTGTATAATTTCTAGATTTGATACCATATTCACAAAAATTGAAGTGCACATTGTCACTTTGAGATTTTTACTAATTTTTGCAGAATCATTCCCCTTGAGTTGGAGGTCCACACATGCAAGCTGAGTGAATTCTAACTCACGTGTATTCTTGTCGACATCGCTTTGGACAAAACCCATGTCCCTGATTTTCCTTTAGAAGCATTCCGATTTTTCGAACTATATCTGGTATCAGATGCCTGTAGGATGCTGGTACCAGATGAACACAGGTGAAAAATAAACACTGGTACTGGATGAACGCAGGTACCGAATGAGCGTAGGTACCAGATTACTATAGAACCTTCTGGTACCAGATGACTTGGAATGCGAGTACCAGATGAGCACAGGTATCGGATGACTGTAGAACCTTCTGGTACTGGATGACTTGTAGTGTGAGTACCAGATGACCTTGAGTGTTGTCTTAGAACATTGTCTTAACATGATTTCCACAACCAGACTATTAGATGGAATAAAGCACATGTATAACTATTCTAACTATCAATAAGCCATGAAAATCATAGGTTAAATGTTTATTACCTCATGTACACCAAGAGATAGCCAAATGAGTGTATCATTGAGCAAAATGAATGGATTGCTCATATTTTTAGGAAACATATTCAATATAGATCAAAAAATTAAGGTGTTTGTGGATTTCAAAAAGGAGACCCAAAATTTCCCCCATGCCTTATCCATTGCATGTCCTCATGCAAGAATGATCTTCAAAATTTCAAAATCCCAACTAAACGGTCTCACCATCATAATTATGTGCAAAGTCCTTTGGACATTTCATCATGGTTCCCTATAAATTGTTCTAGAAAGGGATACCCATCCATCCATTTCAAAATTTTCTTTGCATGTCATATATTTTTCTATCTCTCAAAACACCATAAACACAGGTTCATGGTGATCAACCCCCATGCCTGTCTTGAAAGAAATTCTTAATTTTAACACAATGAACCATAGTTTATACGAGAGGAGGGTTTCGTACCAGAACAAAGTAACATACCTGAGCAAAGTAACAATACCAAGTATCAAAGGTGGTATAATGATAAAGGTTTGTTAATTATATAACAATTATAATGACACTCATCTGAATGGTGATGCCATTCAGAGGAGCATCTTTTGTAATAATGTTCAATTATGGTTATGATGTAAACAGAGTAGTACAGAATGGCATGCTTGGATATGTGGAGTCATGAGTAATATATTAGAGTCATTAGTGATTTTACATTAAGTCTTATCCAATATGTTGTGGAAAATACTTAGGAAAAAGGGTCGGATGTGACTCTAGTATTTGGCCAAGAGATTTCACAAATGACTTGTAGCTCATAGGTCTATTAGGTATATTACCTTTAAAATAAAAGTGATATAGTTATAGTCTAGATCCCATTTGAAGAAAGGAGAACATAAAATAATACATCCCAAGATGATTAACTTGTCTCTTATCCAAGTTTATAGAGATATAGCTCTTCTTGATTAGGTAGGGTGAATTACAAATACTAAGGGTCCCACTTTCATGCAAAACTATTCATTTTAAAGATAGAATCCTAAGGTGGATACTGGAAGTTTCTTAAGAACATCATCTGAGAGATATAAAGGTCATCTTCTAGCTATGATTTAATAATGATTGCTTTAGAACGAGACCCGATGGTTTTTCATTTAGTTTTAGGTGTGCCTATTTATGTTTCTCAACCCCCTTTACCCGACATAGCCCCACTGCCAACATGTCTGTTTAGTACCCCAACGAGTTTACCTTAGTACCATATAAGCATGGCCTCACTTCCAGTAGGCCTATTCCATACCTTGATGAGTTTACTTGTACTTATTGATACTTCCTTTTATTATACTACTCAAAAGATTTAGAATGAAGTATATTGTTCATTGAAAGATTTAGAGTATAAGGAAGGAAGGTGGTACGAGAGTGTTTTATATTTATTAGGCACATAATTGATTATTTGTATTTAGCCCAAGGGTGACATCATCCACATTAGCCTTAAATG